>CAXIWS010000471.1:0-59297 GCA_964036195.1 Sphaerolaimus hirsutus
ATGCGCCAGAGCAAAATGGCGCCACGCCCCATGGCGCTTTTTGCTTTGTCGCCAGCGCTGTAGCGGGCACGCCCATGGCGCTAGCGCCAGTGCCACACCATTTTTTGATTTGATGTCAACTCTAGCTACTAGAGTTGACATCCCCATGATTTTGCCGCGACGGCAGCGGCTGGGGTAATTAATCAAGGGCACTGCGGCCCAGAGGCGGCAGTGCCGCATGAAAATGTCGCCGTTGAGCGCGCGACAATGACCCCCAGTTGCCGCCGACGCCGTAAAAACTCCCGCTTTTTACCAATTTCGCGCCGCCGACGTACTACGCGTGCACGCACCGCCACCCTGAAACTGTGTATCTATGTCTGAGTTTGATGGGGTGCAGCACGCCGAGTACGTCGGCGAATCAAGTTCCAACGACGCAAATATCATGACGAGCAGATGTAATCTGGCGTCATGCAAATTACACTACCTAGGGCATCGTAAAATGTACTTTTTGACACTTTTTGAAGGGTAATTTGCATGATGCCACCTATATTTAATTACGTCCTTTGTTTGAGAATTTTACCTGTTTAGAATGTCACCCACCTGTGAAGTTTACCCCCCCAAAATAATTGTGCATAAAAGAACGTGTGTGCAGTGAAATAGACAATCAGTTGGTATTCAATTCTAGAATTTCATCAAGCCACAAAGTGCACTACCTATTAGATCATGGCCTATGGAGAATACATGTATTTATTGGAGACCCTGGTTCAGGATTCAGGTCCCTTGGGACTTCAGTCTGACTGCTACCTTTCTCAACAAACCCATTTTGATTGTGAGTATTTACACTGCACACACAGGTAATTGGTATATAAAAGGTAATATTTAATTGCTTTTATCATGTAATTTTGATGTACTTGTCAATGTATGGAAACGTTTATGTATTTGCAACCCCTGATACTATTTTGTAATTACTCAACTGGCCACCGAAAATATGGCTACATAGCCCTCTTATAAAGAAGCTGGTTGAAAAACTGTGGAAACGATTTACTTGGCTTTATTAACACTTAAAACAAAAAACGTAAGACACTAATTACTTGTTATAAATGAATCCTCCCTTCACCGCGACCCGGGGTGGCGCTGGAAACGCGCCAGAAACCCGGGCCACCCCTAAAATTGGCTCTCAAAGTACACCCTCGAACCCACGACCCTTGGATTAAGAGTCCAATGCTCTACCGACTGAGCTAACCGGGATTAGCTCCTTATTTTCCCTATAAAATACCCCCCCAGATCACTCAGGAAACCCCCCAGATGCAGCGACGAAAAACGAGAATGGATGACAAAGTCCGAGCGGCCAGCACACCGCGGACACAGCGTCAACTACTCCATTGGAACGCCGGCCAGGTGACAAGGTAAAGTGCCAGGCCGATGGCAAACAAATGGGACGTTTTCTTATTGGCATTTTATTGAGCCAACGCTGTATTGGGAGATGCGGTGGGCAGGTGGCCAGAAATGGCGCCAGATACAGCGCCAGCAAAAGTATACATAAAATGGCATCTTATTATGACACTGTAAGAAAACTGGCGTTGTAATGAGAGATGCCTAGCAAAATACATCGGAAGTGAATTAAGTACAATCAAGCACTGTTACTAGGCGCGGCGCAACACTGCGCCGATCAAGACGCTAGGGAAATGTGAGGGATTTCCGTCCAAAAAATGCTTGAGCGTCAACTTTACAAAGCTCAAGTGAATGCACACTTCACATAGAATTCTGCCTTCACCCACCATTTGTGTTTCAAAAACAAGAACCGTTTTTTTGGGTTCTCTATTAAATAATCTAGGAACCGTTTTATTTGGTTCATTATTCAGATGGGTTACGGTAGATTTCATTGTAACGTGATGTTTCCACCAAAGAGTATACACGATGTGAGCACTTTGCAATTTGGAGTGAAATCCTACACTAGGCAAGTGGAGTGACATCCTAAAATGGTTGCTACATTGAGAGACAGCGGCGCTTTACAATAGGGCACCTTTTAGCTGCGCTTGGCGAGAACAGTTAGAGCGCCCAGCGACACTTAAAGCAATGTGCAGGGTTGTGTTCCAAAATGCTGGCATGCCACTGTAGGAATAATTTTGTGATTAAAAAGTGAACTTCCAAGTGAACTGCATACTCTGCACAGAAATCTACCATAATGAGCCCTCGCAATCGATTATCTCTCAGTAAAAAAATCTAGGAACCGTTTTATTTGGTTCTTTATTCAGATGGGTTATGGTAGATTTCATTGCGAGCATGTTGTCCACTAGGAAGTGCACAAATTCATGGAAAAGTGGCGCCGGAAATATGAAATGCGACTGCACGCATTTTGGAACAAAATTCTGCATGCGACATCTAAAAATGCGGTAAATGTCATCCCAAATAAGGCATAAATTTAAGGGATAAACTACTTTAAGTATGGCTTAAAAAAAAAGGATACTCGGCGGACCGCAAAGGAAGCACAGAGTCCTATCATGCAAGAAAAAAATGGAAATAAAAAGAGAGCCGTTTTCTTTGGTTCTCTATTTTGATAATTTACGGTGGTTTTCATACTAAATTTGATGTCCACTGAGTATACTTAATTACTTTCAAACGCCGCCTTAATAGTGTCGTTGCATTAAGAAAATTAGATGGTCTTCACTGGCGCGCTAGAGCCGCAAGCAATCTACACATGAAATGCAGTTAAACGCCGGCGCTGTCATCTTAAAATGACAGAGGAGTGAACTGGACACACACACGCTGAATGTCAATCGAATTGATGTCAACTAGAGTCATGAATTTTCAATTGCCCTTCCTGTTCAAATAGAACCAGCAATACAAAAGTCACACCTGGTTTTTGATTTTTGTTATCAAGCATGACTTAAGTGACATTCAGTTGACACGAATTTGCGATGTCAACTAGCGTGTATGGGCCCTGAAAGGCATGTGCACAGTCATGGCTACACTCGGCGGACTGAAAATTACACATAAGGAATGTTACTTTATATCAATGAAATCAAAATGAGAACCGTTTTCTTGGTTCTTTATTCAGTTTGATTACGGTAAGTAGTCAAAGGTAATGTCTACCGAGTGTAGCTGCAACGCGAATAAGTAAATAGATGAATATGGCCGCGCTAAAAACTCATGCCGCTACACCCCTAAAAAGCCCTAAGTTGACGCGGCTTGCAGAGCTAATTGACGGCGAGTTGACACGAATTTGCGATGTCAACTAGCGTGTATGGGTCCGGGAAGGCATGCGCGCAGTCGCAGATACATTCGGCGGACCGCCAAATATGCACTGAATCCTACCACAAATACAAGATTCAAACAAGAACCGTTTTTTTGGTTCTCTGTTCATAGGGTCCCAAAGAATTCCCATGCAAAATTCATGTCCGCCGAATATACCTACCTATTTACAAATACACGCGAATAATTCAAATAAATAAAATTGCGGCATGAAAAATAACATGGTGCAACAGGGAATTGAGAACGTGGAATTTTATTCAGGGGGATATGGTAGATTTAAATAAATAAATAAAACTTAAGGGCGCCTTGAGATTGCGCGGCGCCGGCACCTACCTAAATAATGCCACCAAACACATAAAATAAATAAAATTCGCCCTCTCCAAATCAACCCATGAACCCAGAAAAACCCCCGCAACTAGACACACCTGTGGCGGCGCGGGAATAAATGCCGCCAATGGGTGGCG
Organism: Sphaerolaimus hirsutus; assembly: GCA_964036195.1. Taxonomy (NCBI): domain Eukaryota; kingdom Metazoa; phylum Nematoda; class Chromadorea; order Monhysterida; family Sphaerolaimidae; genus Sphaerolaimus; species Sphaerolaimus hirsutus. Next base: position 3,696 of record CAXIWS010000471.1, read on the forward strand.
ACAGCTAGCGGCCGACGTCGCCGCACGCGAACTGCACCAGCGAGCCGGACGTCGAACCGGCCGGTCCGCGGCTGACGCAAGCGGCAAGCGGCGAAGTTCGCAGCTGCCGCGATGAACGCCAACTGCCGCGCCGCGAAATAGAGATCTGCGTCGGGGGATGGATTTTGGGGGGCTTTTTCCCGTCTCGAACTTTGAAATGTGAAATAGGGAAAATGGCGCCGAGCGCCACGACAAAAAGAACGCCAGAAAAATGGCGCCGCGATGACGCACTTGTTGAAACAAATGCGGCCCATTTTTGACACAACAAAAACAAGAAAAAAACCGCGTGTAAATACCTACACGCGCGCGAATGGCGCTTTATCGATTCAGAATCGATAAAGTGTCATTTGGCACGCGTGCCAAATATTTACACTGCGCTGCGGCCGCGTGCAAATAACTGCACGCGCCACGCAGAAATATTTATGTACATTTGCACGCTGGAAAGGGGCGTGCAAATGCATGGAAAATGGAAAATAGATAATGGATACATTTTTCAGAATCGATGCCATTTGCCAATTTGCCATTGAAAAATGCCATTTGCCACTTTTGGGGTCTTCATAAATAGGCCGAACGGCATTCCGTTGAAATAGGTAAATAAATAAAAATTGAAATAACTAAAAATTAATTCCAGACTTTCCGAAAAGGTGGGAATAATTTTGGTACACTTTTAGAGGGTTTGCCATCGTTACTCAGCGATTGAGCAAACCCCTTTTCTCTCATAAAAATGCAAAAGATAAAAGTATCAAAATTTTCAGCTTACTTAAATTTCAATTTGAAATTGTCTTTTTCGAAAAACGCTTTAGCTGCAAAAGACCTTGTCAACAAAAATTGACAAGTGACAAAAATAAGTGGGAACCGAATAAATCAAATATGGTTCCCATGTCTAGCTATATTCTGAATTCTGAATAGCTAGATAAATTTTCGGAATCTTATAAAAATGTCAAATCGGCCACATTTGTCTCAACAGTTGCGGGCCGAAGGTGACAGTGATAAGCGCCAGTGAAATGGCGCTCAAAAGGGTGACTGCATGCGACGCTACCGTGTTTTGATGAATAAAGCGAACGCGGAATGTGCTGTCGCGCCGCACCATTTGAATAACTCCCACCTGGAAATATGTAAGGATCGGCGCCATGAAATGGCGCCGATAACATCCAAACCATTGGCGCCAGGCGCCAGAGTTGTCAAGCAGCGCGCCAGAGTTGTAAAAAAATGGAGGCTGCGCAAAGCGTCAATTTTGCTGGTTGACGGTACACTTTCACAGTGAAATAACCACGTCTGAAGCTGTTTATTCAGACGAGATATGGTCTATTTCATTGTGAAAGTGCCATCTACCAGTGAAACGACCAGCATAAAAATCAGATAAAAAGTACATATTTTGAACTTTGGCACGCTTTCAAAAAGTTCAGCACTTTTAACAACTCTGGCCGCGGCTTGACACGGAATGTTTGGGGAACGAATTATGGGGAATTCATGTAGAAGGGTCCGGGTAGTTTTCAGCGCCATGGGCGCTGAACGTGTTGTACCACATATCCTTGAATAAACCCCCAGCGTGAAAGAAATGCCATTAAAACTTCAATAAAATGAAATGATTTTGCGGAATGGCATTTTGCAAAAGAAAATGAATTTCAATTCTTGCGAACTTTTGTATTCAGGTATCACACTGGCTGGATGTCAACTGAATTCGTGTCAACTGGAAGTCATTTTAACATTTGACATTCAGTTGACAGGAGTTTGAATTGTCAACTAACCAGTGGGACCCCTACATGATTTCAGTCTAAGGGGGGGCGTATTCAAAGCGAGACGGTACCCCTGAAAATTATTGTCGCCCACTGCGAAGTCATGGCGCCAGGCGCCATGACAATTAAATGGAACAGCGGCCGCGCGTCACGTTGGCGCCGCGACCGCTCAAAGAAATACTTAATCTCGCTCACTCAGTCACAGGTGAGCCGCCGCTCGGCAGCAGATGGCCACCGACGCTGTCGCAACTCCGGCTGTCATCGTTTATCGCTCGGCCGCCGTCGCGCTGCTAGCCGCCTGGCGCCGGAGCTTCGTCCCGTAGTCCTGATGCTTGTCACTGAGACCTGTGGGGCTAGAGCGCCTGCACGACCGGCAAGCGGCACGCGGACCGACCTGCATGCTGGGACTAACTTGAGGCGAAATGGAAGGGTTGAGCCACCGACCGGTAACCGGTGGGACTCAAAACAGGGAGTGTTTTATTGGTTGGGGTCCATTTTTATAAATGTGGATGGATCCACAAATATAAAAATAGAGCTGATAGGGAACTGTAACGGTATGCGGTATGGTACGGAAAGGTTCTATTTAATTTATGAGAATATTTAGGTAATATGTGCAATTTTCGAAATCAGGACACCTGCAATGAAACAGGCACCTGCTCGGTGTTCGAGCTAAATATTTAGAGTAAAATTAGGACTTCTGTAACTGTTATTTCCGAGACTGTAACCACACAACAAAAACACTCCAAACACATCCAAAATGTAATGGGGGTGTTCCACAAGCGGTGGGACACCAAATAAGTGAGTTTTATCATGGGCTCTTCAAACGCAAGTTTATATTGGGATCAGGGTATGTTCCACAAGTGATGGGACGCCCTGTGAAACCTAGGAGGAAATAGGAATAAGTCACAATATGTAATTTCGCTCTGCACACAACCCCTTTAGAAACACAGACCAGTGCCCCCCCCCAAGAAGCTGCAGACCAGAGTATATGAACCGGACACGCCTGATCACCGTTTCGGGTTCTATTAGCTGAACAAAGAACTGTACTGTTGGCCGGGGGGAGGGCTTGGATTTTGGTTCTTTTTGGTTTATTTTGGGACTATCTTTCTGATTTTTTTGTGCGTGCTGTGCATTTACTGCTGCTGAATTACACCTATTATTATTATTTACTCATATCTTATTCATGCACCATATGGTAAATTTTGTTGTATGCAATCTTACAGCTCGCTTTGCAATACTTCCCTACTCATTATTCTACTATTATACCTGCTATCCACTAGGCCAGATAGGTATTTTGTGGTTGCTGTGCATGGGGTGTATAGCCTAGTGTGGACTTGAAATTCTCTCTCCGAAAACTACGAAGTGTGGTGTGTAAGCGGAGCTTAGCCGCTTACTGGGTTCCAGAGTACTGCCCCAGAAGGTGCAAGAAAAACCCCAGTAAGACTACTCTGCCCTACACAAACCCTCAGAGAGCTAGAACTTCAAATGGTGCAATTTTACTCTTGACTTATGTCGCAATTTGCCATTATTTTGAAGTTACAAGCCACTCCTAAAGTCACCATAGGCCAGAAGTTTCACTAGCTCTCCCAGGGTCCTATCAATAAACAGAAATGGCTGCTCTTATCGAAAATTGGCTCTAGGGGTTCTAGAGTCAAATATTATGCTAGAGCGGCGGTATGTTAATGTGTGAGCTGGCGGTACAGCTGAGCTAGCACTGTTCAGCCAGGGCAGCACTTCCCATGTCTGGGGGAGAGCCAGAGTGCCGCCTATTGTTTAGAGCTCCAGGTTGCCCCAGAGCCTGAAACCAGTCTGCATCATTGAGCTTCCAGTTCTACATGGTACTTGCGCCGACTTTCGACCGGTCCTCGTTGAACCCCCTTCAATTAAAGCTGAAAAAATTGAAAAGCGGCCCTCTGGAGTAAGCAAGGTAAAGGCGCGAGCGCTCCCAGAGGCCAACGACCAAGCCATTAGGCTGTTCTCAATTGATGTATCCGGCCCCGCGAATAGCGCGCTTGTTGGTGCCAGCAGGACCAACATTAGGGCGAGTCTTCAGCAACTCAATCAACTCTGCCTTGTTGCCTCCAATGCACTTTGGGGAAAGTGCAAAGGAAAAACCTATTATCCACTCTTTTTCACTTTATTATTTGCTTACTTATGTTGATTTGTTTTGTTATGTTTTGTTTATGCTTATATAGTCATTTCAGTTCAGATGCGCTTCTCCGGAAGTTCATCGAAGTTCTCTTCTCTCAATCAATCAATGGTCCTTTGTTCAATGTGGTGAAGTTTATTTGTTACCCCTAACCAATAACCCAGGCTACGCTTCTTCGGAAGTTTAGTCGACTGCTCTTCTCTCTACAAAGAACTATGTCCATGTCTGTTTGCACAAAAACTGAGTTACCTAGCACCTAACTTAACACAGAAGTGACAGATTAAAGATTGAGGAAATGGCAAAGCTGAGGTTGAATGGAAGTTGAAATGAATATAAATATTTAAATATTTATATAAATTATTTGTTTATTTTATGTATAAACAGATATGTTTATACGTGTCAAGTTTATTTGGAGCTTTTTACAGCTATGAGAAACCTACTTGCTCTCCCAAACAATGACATAACAAATAATTTTGTTTCATTCAAAATTATTGACACTTTCGATTTCATTTATAACTGATCTGCTTGAGCATGCAAACATGCACAACTTATCCCAATGTATGAATGTTACATACATGATAATTCTTGCAAGACTTGAAACTCTATACAAATGTCAAAAAACCCTCAAAGATTCCGAGGTTTGACCACAATTAAATTATGTCATACGAGCTATGTTATGTGAACAATGTTATGTTATTTGACATACATATGTGGGTATGTCAAACGTAAACCTATGGGTAGACACTTCTATTCTCCAAAGAAAACTCAAAATTTGTCAGAAAATCTGTTGAAATCTTTTGTTGTTATTCAAACAGAAAGTTAATGTTTGAACACGTATATACCATACGCTTACATATGTCATGTGGACATATATGCTATGTAGACCTGAGCAGATGTGTAGCACACTTCTATGTAAACTAGACATGAGTGAAAGTTACCTATTTATTTAGCTATTTCAAAAGAGATAAAATGTCTCAAAAAGCACTTTTCAAAAAAAGTCCATATTTGACATAGGCTTGCATGTGTGTTCATACATACCCAGACATGATACATATGTATGAATCATCCATATATATATATATATATATATGGACAATATAAGTAAATATGACCTCTGTAACTTTCGGTTCAAACAAATTATTTCAAAAATACTGTACCCACGTGTATCCACTCAAATACATATGTCCAGACATATGCATATGAGTACCTACACGTATAATTTCAAAAAAAGTCGGTACTTCCATCCCAACTTCAGCTTAGCCTAAAGCGAAATGATGATCAGATCAGTGGAACCCTGCGAACTACCGCACATGCACCCAACATTTCACTACCACCACAGATTAAACACAATCACGACAATCAGAACGCCCGCAGCTGGCTGCAGAGAAAGGCCCCAGTTGCACAGGTTCCCGGTGCAGTAGCAGCTGTGCTGATGGACGCCCGACTCCCAGGAACGCGTCTGACAGGACTCGGCCGGAGGTGTTCCGTAGCCGCAGCGCTTCTCAGCAGAGACGGCAGCTACGAGTGGTTGAATGGTTGAAATACTAAACCTTCACTTAAATTTTGCTTATCCGGTACACCCATTCTGGGAACCCTATAAACTAACTTCCTAGAGCAGTTTCCGTCTTGACGCAGTAGTGCCCCGAGCACACGCCGCACGGTAAGTGGTCTGGACCCTGACGCCAAGCGGGGACGACGGCGCAGTCGTAGCACTCGGTGGCTGAAGAGTTTGAGCAGAAATTAGCGGTTTTCCAACACCCTAAATGAACTACTTCAACTCACTGGAACCTAGTCCTTCCGGCAAGTATCCGTACAAGCCGATAAGCAGGGCCAGGCACAATAGCATGGTTGCAGCCCCAAGCAGTAGCATGCCGTAGAACCCCGAGAAGCAACACGTCCACCAGACGCCGCGCCGCGGCCAACGAACCACTGCGCCAGTGCGACGAAATCTGTCGAAGTCAGTAGGCACGCCCGGAATTTCCCGCAGTAAAGCCATTTTCGGTCAATATAGCTGGTAGCACTGATAGGATTTAGTGGAATGAATGTTACCTGCGCGTTGGCAGTTTTATTTTAGTCAATCAATACTGAGTGAAAAAGGAAAAGCCAAATGCGAGGTAATTAGGTGAGACAATTCAACTTCCTGAGACATGAACGAGAGTCACGTAAGCTAGAACCGAGAATCCTATGCGACTACAGCTATTAACTGAAAAAGGCAAATTGACATAATTGGCAAGGCTAGTTATACACCATCCACTCGTCACTACACTTCGCTAGTCACACTTCACCACGCTCTAGCACTCGGTCTCGGCCAGCGCATACTCGGGCAACTGGGCGGTGCGCGTCGAAACCGGTGAACCCCTGAGAATAATGGTTATAGTTGTGTCTGTTTTCAAGATACTGCTGAATCAAGGGGAGATGAACTAAAAACACACCTGGGCGGAGCCGATGGCTCTCTAGCCAACGACACCAGCGCGTCAGTGCTCGGAACGCGCGCACAGTAGCTCGAGGTCGGAAGCGAGACTGAGAGAAAAGTGACCAAGTGAATCGAAGAATCTTTCTAGCTAGTTTAGAGCCAACCAACCTTCCCCTGTGACGTCCACGGACGCCATGGACACGGTCTCGGGTAGGTCATAGCTCCCAGACGAGCCAGACCAGCGCCGAACAAGGCCGCACACAAAACGAAACAGCCACGCCAACAAGCTAAGCGCCGCCATCGAACCACCGAAGGCAGACAGGGTCATGAGAACGGTGCCCGGCCAGGCAACGTCTGCCACCTATGGAAGGATAAACTTGTTTTACTAGATCGACAATAAGATAAGCAAGTCTGAGACAAACCTCATCATCGGATTCCTCCAATTGCCGTTCTTCAACTGTCGGGCTAGTTGCGGCACTAGTGTCGGTTCTCAGAGCCGCACTCGTGCTGTAAGTGGACAAGAACTCGGTCACAGTCGTCCGCACAGCCCAAGTGGTGCTGCTGGAGGCTGTAGACGTGGCCACGGTCGTACTGGGAGACTCTGTCGTACTGGTCTGAAAAGCACTCGTCGTCTCGGTAACCACCACAGTCGTGCTCGTCGACATCGGCTGGCGCACTGCGTAGAAGGAACCCCGGTTTTTCTGAATACACCCCAATTACAAATTTAAGTGGTTAAATACTCACCGTAAGCGGTCAGGCGAAAACCGGTGCGAATCCCATTCTGAGCCAGAGTCCCTTGCCTAGGAACCGGCCAGTTGCGGCTGTCGGCTAAACCAAGTCGTCCTTCATCCAGCCCAAATCGGTAGGCCACGAATGCATACAGCTCCGCTGTGCGCATATCCGGCGCCGCCAAAAACTCGATCGCGCGACGGGCGCACGAGCCACGGCAGTGCACCGCCAAACTGCGCGATTATTGTTCTTACGAATTGACAACACGATAAGCAGCAAAAGAACTTACCGAAAAGCCGGGTCTGGGGGCGGAGTCGTCAACACGCTAGTCGTCACGGTAGTTGTACCAGTAGTGGTGGTCAAACGCGACGTACTCAGTTTGGTTGTCGGGGTAGTCAAGCTGAAAAGATTGAGAATTAAGTTTACAACGCTTGTTTGCCAGAAAGCTTGAAAATTCTCACAAAGTGCTCGTGGTCGTGGAACTAGTCGCAGCCGAAGTCAACGGCACCGACGGAGCGCCCACCGTACTGGTGCGGACAGGCATCAGATCCTATTAAAGAAATTGGGATTTGGGTTAGGAACACTGTCATTTAAATTTCACCAACACCAACCTCGTGACACGCCGTAATGTGGCCGAAACGCCTCAGGATAGCGAGGGACGGGCACCGATCGCCCTGCCAGAGAACCACGTAGGGACCGCCCGGGATGCGGGGCACCCACGGCCTCGCGGCCAGGCGCTGCAGCTCCGCCCTCGTGCCACGACAACGCAAAGCGTCATCCAGACGCCGCACCTCGCACAAAGCGCCAATGACCCGGTGCGAGCCACCGAGTGATAACACTCCGCACGACGACAGCTAAAACAAAATGGGGAACGATTTTGTCTAAGGTGGGGCGAATCCACCTAATTACCCCTTAAACAGGACACTGGAGACCCTTCCCATGTCCCAAAAGTGTCAATACCACCCACTTTTGTCAGTTACAAACTTTTTTTGCAAAGTTGCGAAAAACACCCAGATGTAAAAATCCAGATGCGTTTCACAACCCTATTTTGAAACTTACGAAATGATAAACTTTTGATTTCATTTCAAGCACGTTTAAATCATTTAATCATAGTTGTTAAATTGTATTTACTATTACTCTATATTTACAAATACTAGAGTACTGCGTAAATACATTTACTTTTCCTCACGAAATTACTGGTACTCACTTACTTGCGTACTCTTAGAAAGTACGCAAGTACCGAAAAAGTATTTCTACGGGACAGGAAATGCCATTCTGCGAAACTGAAAATGACTGACATGAGACATTTTCAATAAATATTGTAGCAAGTCAATTAAGTACAATAACAAACACTTAGCAAAAAAAACCAGAAAACATGTGTTTGTTTGTCTGTTTTGTCTACCAAGGCCAAAGAAAATTTGAAAACATCAGATTTTATGAGAAAATACTAACGTTTACATTTTCTGCGAAAATATATTTTTTTTTGAACATTTACTTCAGAAAAAAGATATCGTTTTTTCATTTTTTCGGGGAAAATATTTTACAGACGTCTGACGCAGCATCAAAGTATTTTCGACAAAAAGACACTTGACATTTTCTTTACTCAGATGCGAGTAAAAGTAAATACTTTACGTCTACTTTTGAACAAAGTTCAGTACTTTTAACAACTCTGATCTTAATTAGGCACATAAGAAAATTCATTTGAACTAATAAAAGAGAATTATAGCTTAATAAAAGAAATTATAACAAAATTTCGTTTTTTTGGCTAAGTCAATTAAAAGAAAAAAAAAACGAAAACCGACCAAAACTAAAATGCTAACAGCTCGCATTTTAGCCAGATAATTCAGGTCAATTTATCTAGGAAACCTGGGAAGGAAAACAGCAAATAGAAAATTATCGAAATTCTGTCCAAATAAATAAGAAATATTCAACTAAAAGTGACCAAATTCTGCAACTAAAACTAAGCCAAAAGCTCAAAATAAGCAGACTCACACTCACTCTTATCATATTTCAGCCAATGCCTTTGGCATAGTCTTGTTGATTACAAGATACCAATTTTGCCAGATGTGGCATTTTTGGCTCACACCCAGCTAGCTCAAATGTAAATAATAACTGGGGGGCCGATAAATTATGACGGAACGCGCGCGTAAAATACGCACGTTCCGGGGACTTACCGCGAATAAAAAGTAAAATCAATAGGCAATTTTTTTCAAATTTTGAACGACTTGTCGTATGAAGACGTATGAGCACTCATTTTGTTCGCGCAGACGAGGCGAGTTCAGATCTGTGCTCCATACATTCATACGACTACTCGTTGACAAATAAGAAATAATTTTCGAAAATTATTTCATCAAATATTTATCTTTGACAAAAAGCCTGTGGTATTTAAACACTTTTGGCCCACATAGAGGGTACCCCTATGAAGTAACTATTAGTGGTGCTATGTGTCTGCCACCCATTGAATTTATTTCATTTCCATCATTACTAGATTTCGTATTTATATCACTATTTTACCACTTTCACAATTAAAAATACTATATTATTATGTGGATCGCATTTTGCACCAAACTGGAGCTTCAAAAATAAGTGATTTTGAGAAATTATATATATAAAAATACACCACAAATAGGATTGGAACGATCTGTCGTATTGAATATCGAATATCGGATATCAACTATTTCTCATATCGAATATTAATATCAAATACCGGCTCCAAGAAAATATTGAATATCAATATCGAAAAGTCATATCGTCCCAACCCTAACCACAATAATTACCACACAAGCACAATTTCAAATTAACGTACCATTTTTTGCTTTTCACACCCGCAACCGAATTAGATTAGTTTCTCGTTATTTTCAATGCCAGTCGTAATTTTTTAAATTTTTTTTTAAAATTCGCGTTAGAAACCTCAGCGTTTGTTTTTTTTTGGTGCGCGTATTGAACACGGGGCCCGTGTTCACCCTTGGCGGGGGGAGACAGGACGGGGGAACAGACGGATAATTAGGATAATTGTTTGCTATTTTATTCAACTTCTGCGCAATTTTCCCCGCTATTTCGCCACCTGCATTCGCGTCTAGCTACTCCCTTTTACCTTTCACTCCAAGATAAAACTTTCTTTTCACATTTGGTGCCAAACACATCAACCAATTGTATTTTCGCAACCCAGGAAATTACTAAACTATACACGTTACCCGAAACATTTATTCAATCCAATAAAACCGAACCTATTTTCCAAGCACGCACTACACCCCACGAGGGCCTGAGCATCTCCAGCAATGTCGAACGACGACAATTCGCGTATGTCACGGTGTTTAACGTGGTATGCACTTTTTAAGGATACAATGTGTTGTGTAGGCTTTCTCGTTATTCTTATTCCCGTAATTTACATGCTACACAGAATTTACCAGCTCCTCAATAAGCTCCCACGTTTCTAATCAGTAATTTTGTTTTGAAGTAAAATATTAACAAATTTAGACACCGACGAAATGGCGCTGGCGGCGCATGCTTCACCAAATGTGGCCGAATCCAACCCGTCGTCAGAAGAAGAACAGGAACGCGCGGCAGTGGATCTCATCGTCAAAGCCAAACAGGACCCCGGACACCACCTGCGCCCGATGCAGGTCGCTTATAACACGCTGATCTTGTTTCTGGCCAGTGTGTCCATTGGAGAGGAACAGCGCCAGGAACTGAGACGGATGATAGCTGCGCTCAGAATAGACACCCTGCTGAAATCCATCGAGATCCAGGGACGCGTAGCTACGGCCGCGGCAACGAGACTCGCGCATGACATGCTGCAGACCTACGCAAACCAGCCCGTACACACCGAACCAGGAAGCTCAAGCAACAGACATCAGGGAGGTGAGTTGACGCTGGCGCCGGTGCCGCTGACACAGTCATCCAGAAACCAGACAGAACCAGAAATGATCGCCGCGTTAGTTAACGAGATCCAGCCCCGGCAAGTGACGCGAACGCCGCGACAGCAAGCTACGGTGACCAGCACAAACGCCCCGGTCAGGCACGATCTGAGAAAAGCCGCCGTGAGCAACATGTGCTGGAAAATGCGCTCAACGGCACTGCAACGCCGAGTCAACTTCTTCAGTGGAGAAGCAGACCAGAGCTGGCGCATGTTCATTGAAAACTTCACTACAATGACAAGATCTTTAGACCTAAATGACCAGGAGAAGTGTGACCTGCTGCCCTCTTTTCTGACGGGGCTCGCGCTGCACTGTTACGACGAACTGAGCTCGCTCATCCGCTGCGATTGGCCTGAGCTGTGCCGAGCCATGAGCCGACGCTTCGACACGGCCATGAGGCAATCGTTGATGCGCAGTGAACTTGATTCAGCCAGGCAAAACAACCTGCCAATCACACGGTATGCAACGCACATACATCGTCTGGTGCGGGCCTTGAATCCGACCGACACGCCGGCTCAAATTGCGCGACGCACTGGGGAAAAAGTCTTTTGCTCGATGACCCCGGAACTTACTGCCCTAGTTCATCTTCAATGTCTTCAGCCGCCAGATGATTTCCAGCTACTGATGGCAGTGCTGGAACGACTCGAGGAATCGGCGATGTGCATGAGAAATGCTAACATGGGATGGAATGCCGGAAGCAACCAGGTCAATGCGCTAATGCCAATGGCACCGCTGGGCAGTTCCAAAACAGAGGATTTGCCAGTGCATAAGTGGAAGTTACCAGTATCCAATGTGCACCAGGTGAATTATTTTGGCAGGACCGCCCCTGCGACGCCCGATCAGACGAAAGCACCCACGGGCAACCAGTCCAACAGGGGCCGCGACAAGAGGCGACCCGACTGGCCGCGCACGAAACCTAAGGAAAAGACAGCAAATACGGAAACCGACAAAACAGAAAAACCAAGGGAAAGAACCTCAGAACGCCAATTGGAGCGCGCAGGACTGGGCTCCGTGCCAATCGCACCGAAACCACGCATGGTGAGGATGGTGCAGCAGGTGCAACAAGAGGATGTGGAAGAGGGATCGGCGTCGGAACCCGAATCGGACCCCGAGCAATACAACGTGACGGTCCAGAAAGACGATATGTCGGCGCTGATGGCCATGCTGAAAGAGACAAACTCGGGGATGATTCTGGAAGAAACCCCAGAATCCGCCGACGAAATGTAAATGCGCGAAAATTCACGGTGATGGTATATTCAGTTTCTGGTGATGGTAATGATGCTAACCCTAACCTAGTCACCGGAGCCTTGGCCCCTGTGGCGAATTGCCTTTTTCTCTGCAAAAAATACCTTCCCCCAACACTTCACATTTTATCCAAAGTGCATACCCCGTATACAACCCATATTTACTTACAAATTCACCACACAAACAATTTTATCTTTCAGTCAGACCTCCCGCCAAACGCCAGAGAATTTACACAGGGTCAGTGGAAGTCGACTTAGCACTCACCATCATGGCAGAATTGCAACAGAGACAGAGACCAGATGAAGATGTATTCCCACTTAGACCAGAAGTAATTCCGGAACCCACTGAAGTTAGAAACGAAAATGTGCTAGACCAGTCAATGGTTGGGCACATCGCGGCTACGGCAGGCCCATCACACGCTGGCCCACCGGGTTCAGTACGCGGAGAGCTGGTTGTCGCAGGATTGGAAATCAATCCCAGAGGCCGGGCCAAACACCCAGCCCCCCCAGGCAATGATAACCGACAGATGGCACTGATTCCATGGAGTGACCCAACCAGAAGCGGAGTCCTATATGCCGGAAATCGCATGTGTGATGGCAAAATCGATAAATGCCTGCGTATCTCACACGACACGCTGAGCCCAGCCGAAATCCGAAACCTGCTGACTCAGCTACCTTGGGAGGCGCTGCATGGGACAGAAGCCAGTGTCAGCAGCAATCAAGGAAAATGGGAGCAGCTGCACCTGCACACCCCGACCACGCTGCTACAGCACGCGCGGGGTGCGGTTCCCAAATTCCACCTCGCCATCGGCCACTACACCACGTGTTTGGGGTGGAGAGGCTGTGAGGTGACTATGCTGACCACAGTCACTGGAAAAATGGAAAAGGGCAAAATAGTGCCAGATGTCCTAGTGATGCAAGAACTTCACAATCTGGGACAAGCGCACTACGATCAGAATACCCCAGAAATGCACCGTATGACTCAGGAATTCTGGCTCTGTGACAAAACCATGCCGGCAGCAGTGGTGGAGAGCCTACAACATGACCACCCGCTTTTCTGGGTCCCTGGCATCAGAATTGGCGAACGCCACGTTCGGCCGATTTTGAAAAGTATCAAATGTGTCAGGAAGTTGGCCGACCTGGCGCCGCACAGCCCGGTCAGCAGCACAGATCCAGTGCCACTGTTCCAAAAGCTGTTCATCCCATTTGAGGTGCCAAAAGCAGTCAAGGTGCAGGAGCTGGACAGACAGAAATTGGCTACCGAAGACGGATTCAATGACCTGACACGTCTGGCCTTTGCGCCAGACGCCCATACGGCAAATGCGCCAGCTTATACTGCAGTAGAGAAGAAAGAGATCATGCTGGAGTATGAGTACTGGCGAGCCTACCACTTTGCAAAAAATATCCGTACCAAACCAAAGACAGAGCAACTAGCCACCTACGAAGCAATGGTTGACCTCTGCTACGAATTTGCCGTGGCACAACTAGTTGGCGCCATGTGCTGCACCAGAAAGCAGAAGGCTCCATGGACTGGCGACTTCACAATCATAAGAGCCAACGATTACAGTTACATCACATTCATGGTCACGCTCCCTCGGGACCAGAGAACCACATGGACCAACCGCACGCCAGTACGTGTGTTCTTCGATGGCCCAAAACTGGAGTTGGCTGGACAAATCTCATCAGTAAAACCACTCAAACAGGGTACTCAGCAGCAAATTGGCATCTCCGTGATGTCAAAGGGAGGGCTCCAGTACCTAGAATTTCACACCCGACTGAGTCGCAGCAAGATGACGTTCATGGCAAGCACCCAAGGCCAAGATAGCAAAGAGAAGCGGACATGGATAAAACACGCATCAGCAATCATGAATCCCAGCAAGTCAGCGGCTGAACTGGAGGTGCTGAGACTTCACCTGCCCAATCAGTCAGAATTGGCCGACAAAGTCCAGACAGTGACGAGCGACCAAACGGTGTACGAGTACCCAGACACTTTCCCAGAAAACGCAAATGAAAAACAGCGGTCAGGACTAAGCAAACTCAGGACCAAGTATGCGCGCCTCACAGTCCAAGCGGCTGCCGGTTCGGGCAAATCCGCATTCTCGGTCTGGGGAATGGCCGATCACCTAGAATCTGATTGGCAGCGGCATGACACAGATCCCCTGGCCACAAAGGTCTTGTTTGTGGCGGCGGATAACGGCGCAACAGACAGAAACCGCGAAGCTGTGGATGACCACATAGAAACCGGTGGCCCAACCCGAAAACCTTGGAGTCACTACAAAATGAGAGCAACATCTAGGAGCGTTGAGCAGAATGAAAAACACCGCGACCACAAAATGACCCGGGGGTGCCACTTGGACCGCACCGACCCTGTCCCACTCGAATGGCTAGAGAACATCAAAACTTGCCAAGAAGAAAAAGAAGCATGGACGGCGCGAGAAGACAAGGAAATTAGTCAACGTCACCAGGTGCCAGTCCCTGACTATGCGGAGAGTAGAGAGGAGTGACAGTAGCCGAGCCTAATGAGCCCTCTTTCGCTAAAATTGACATTTCACCCGGATTTTGTCACCCTACTGTACGCTTTACATGGTCTGGGACTGCCCCAGATCGTAACCGCCACAATTTCCACGGCTCTGTCCAGATTATCCGAAAGCCGATTCAGCATGCTCATCATTGACGAATCAACCAAAACGTCAACCATAATCATTAAACAAAATATTTACATTTACTTGAATGTGCGTATGCTCAAATACTAACGTGTTTGCAATTCCCACCAACACTAAGTACCCTATACTTTACATTTACCCCTTCAAAAAGTACTTTTAATGATTCTGGTCGAAACTCGAACTTGGAGAATTGCTGTGCCTCATGAGCGAAAGCGATGGAATCCGGAGGCGCTGCATCGTCCTACTGCTAGGAGATTCCCGACAGCTGGGCAAACCAATTATATCACAAACACCCATCACACGGGCGGTGGAGGCAGTCAACAACGAAAGTGCCCTCGAGAGGATGTGCGCAGTCACAAAGTCGGACGCAAAACTCCGCCTGAACCAGATCTACCGCGCTTCTGCAGATCACACCCAGCTAGTCAGTACTCTGATCTACACAGGACAACACTTGATAGCTGCGCCAACACCAAACACGCTAGATGGTTACATGAGCCTGAAGCCACCTGGCTTCCCGTTGCCATACAGGCGCCAGCCGGATGGGACGCGAAAATACGCGCCGGCCATCTACTGGGTGGACGTGGAGACAAAGCAGGCTACCACAGCAGAAGGGAGGGACCAAACCTTGCGTCACTGCCAACAGACGCGCGACCAGTTCAAGCAGTTTCTATTTTGGTGGTTCCAGGCCGCTGGCAGCACTGCTTTCGAAAAACTGAGAGTCCCACTAAAAGTTGTTAAAACGCATGTACTTTTACTCGGAAGGTCCGTATGCACAAATGCCGACTAACATATTTATGTACTCTCCCGCGTGCAGAAAACTTGATTTAGTATGACAATTGAAAAATTGAAACAAGGTTTAAACAAGTTCTCTTTTGATCTTTAGCACCAAAGGAAATGCTTCACAATTGTTTTCTGCAGGCAAGAAATGAGTATAGAACAAATACTTTACGTTTGCATGTGCAACCCAGTACTTTTCACTTTAACAACCCCCCGGTTCTCACCTACTACAAGGATTTTGCCAAAGATTTTGAACACGATGCTGAAATCCTGGCTCGCGAATTCAGCAGCCAGGGCATGCCGAACTTGGCGAATCTCGTCTCAACATGTGACATTGCACAGGGCTCTCAAGCTGAGGACATATTGCTGGTCCCAGGCTGGAATCTCAATACCAGATATCAACAACTCGCCCACCTCACGAATATGCTGCGCCTCTGCGTTGCACTCACCAGACAAAAACGAGCTCTGGTGATTATGTCCGACTTCGAGCCGATCTTCAAACTTTCCGAAACAACAACCCGATGGCGGCAACTCTTCCAGATGATCTGCACTACGGGTGCATTCGTCATGCGGCCGCATCGCGCCGAATTGGCCCGCGAACTTCTGGAGCTAGGCGAAGTGCCACGCGTAGTGGCAAGCGACCCGAGAGAATTCTTTGGCAAGAATGGTTTGGAGGTTAAGTTATGGAACGTTTGAGGGATCAATGTCGCTGCAACCAGCGAGAGCATTGATTTTTCACTCGGCTTACTCGGTGCAAAATACACGTGAATTATAAAAATATAAAAAATCATTATAAAAAAAAATATAAAATACAAAATAAATAAAAACGACATACGCAAACTTCAAGAGAAAGGCACCTGCGTATTCTACCGCTGGGGGTTGAGATGGTATGTCATGGGACATTGTCATAAAGAACATTCCAAGTTGAATTTTGGTTCACATGCATCTTTGGACTAAATCTTGAATCCAAAAGGAACAAATGGTCAAATGTCATAAGCCGTATCGGCCCAACCCCAACTTTCATCATTTCCGAACCCGTATTCGTATCCGCTCGTATTTTATTGCATTGTCGTGTACTCATTCAGCAGTCGTAAACACGTATTGCGTAATAATTGGACTGCGGAACCCGGACAGACAGAGAAGCTTCGATTGCTCAAAGGTTGCAAACAAGTCTCGATTTGAGAAATTCGGATGCCGGGTTCCACATGCCACCACTTAAAATTTCACTCACTATGTTCTTGCCATGAAATATCACCTGCAATGTACTCGCGTAAGCGTAATTTCATCCACACACATGTACATAGAAATTACATTTGAGGTTATCCATAGTAATCCAAGTAATGCATAACTTTATTGAAGAATATTCCCACATTGTATCTTACGCAATCTCCAACATCTTATGTATCATTACCAAGTGTATGCGTAGAAAGAGCTGGCAAAAGATTTATTCATTCAGAAACGACCTGCCGAAACGGGCCGCAAAAGTTCGCCAAACCCTATCTACGCAAAAATGCACCAGATTACATTGTTGTTACTATTATACCACGGTACTATTAATGACGCATTGGACCCTATGATATGCCCTATTGATCGCCCGGCAACCGTTACTTACGCTATTCCGCACCACGCTAATTGCCACTATTCAACCACCGCTGAATTTGCGGCTCCAGGCAGACTGAAGCTGCGGTTATATCGGCACAACAAACACCAACATGTGACTAGCGCCCACGTCTGCACGAAATGGCGAGAGGTCTACACAAAATACACGAACTTTATGTATACATCGTACCAGAACATCACCTACGTGCCGGTCGACGTATCAATCGAAGAATGCAGACGCATGATTGACTACAAATACTGCGCGGCTGATGGCGACCTGAAGCCAGCCGGGATCGGACAGCAACACACTCAATACCCAGCGCCGCGGCTGCCAACGCGCGGAGCGCTTCGATGCTGTAAGCCAATCACCCGCGTCGTAACTCAGTGCGCGGTCCAACAAACAACGATCTACCGACAACAGCGCCAAGGGCCACTGCAATCAACGTTGGGAATTGACATCAGCAACTGCCGCTATCACGAGGGACTGTGTCTATTGCCCGACCGACAGCTGCTACTTTGGCAAGCCAACGCTAGCACTGAATGCCAATTCGAACTGTGGAAAGAAGCGGCAGGGACTAGTCTGCAAAAGCAATGGATCGCGGCAGACAACACCTTGGCGCTGACGTTCATCGAACCCCGAGAAGTCACGGACTGCGGACGACATCTCTATCTGAGTGACCAAGGCTTCGCGGTCGAAACAGTCGCCTCGACGGAACACGCCATCGAGCCTCTGACCAATATCACACTCATTCCAGAAGAACGGACTTTATCGGAGGAAGCGGCTGCACGAGCAACATTGCGACAACTGCATGCTGATCAAACACAAAGATTCTACTTTGACTTTCTGATGACAAACCACTGCCAAATGCTAAGAACCCTGCATGCCCTGTCGGTGGCCCAACTGCGGGCGGATCCGACAGAAACAACACGTGCAATGCTACAACACGAATACCTGGTTGCCAGCAGCTCGAATGACATTGTACAGATCTGGTTCTGCCAACCACTTGCCAACGGAACCTACCACTTGTTGCCAATGCACCCGGCAGAAGGAAAATGCACCAGACACATCCCTATCGAAGTCCCGTCAGTGGAACCAGGCCCATTCTTTCTCGACACCGCAACCCACGTCGTGACAAAATGGACATATGAAGTGCCCTGCGCCGAAGTGGATGGACAAATACTACGAATGCATAATGCCACTTGGCGTTACGATGCCGCCTCCGGGACACTGCGACAGATACCAGAACTCCCGGAGATGCCTTTGCTGTACCAACATCGACAGAAGACAGAGCCGCATCCTGGCATCAGCCAACCGATGAGACTACACCCATTTGACGAGCCCAGTGGCTGGGACACACAGAAACAACTAGTCAGTGCTGTACAACGACACCAAGCAGTCCTGGAGACACTGGGCCTGAAAGAACACCAAACACCAAACGAGAACACACGCGAGATTGCGCAGAATGTTGCCATCACAGGTCTGGCAGAAGCAGGAACACACCCATGGCTGAAAGCTTTGGCAGGGATCGCAGTCATTCCGCTGGTTGCAATCTGGATCTTTGTAGCTGTCAAATGCTGCCTGCCAATGGCTATACGGGCAAAACTGACTCACAACGCCCTGGACATTGCGGTCAAGACAATCAGATGGATATGGCGGCAGGCATCCACACTGGGCAGATGCTTCCAAGCAGTTCAGAGATTCCGCGAAAGACACGAGCGGACGCATCAAAGAACAGCAGAGGAAACAATGACATTGCCAGTAACAATGGCCACAGCGGAACCAACACACAACAACCGACGGCCACCACGCGCCCTGACGCATGGCCGCAGTATTACCATCAATGGAGAGACCATCGAGCTGAGGCCAGTGAACGTGGTCAATATGATTGGGCACTCGGAAACAGCAGAGACTGACAACGTACCAACCATGCCGATCACCATCAAAGGCGAAAGCATCTTTGCAACGATTATTGTATTGTTGGCGTTTTGCCATAAGATCTATTGTATTGTTGGCTTTTTGCCATGAACTAAAATAGCTATTGTACTTTGGCTTGTTGCCGTGGTTATTAGGAAGTGTGACGTAGGTTGGCTGGCCCATTTACAATCGGGCAAAAGGATTACAGTTTTGTTAGGAAAAAGATGTTTATGTTTGACATGTTGCGTGAGCTAAGCCCATGTGGGCGGGTGGATGAGTATAAAAGAGAGCTCCGGTGAGGTATTCAGGGTCAGAACCGTGATACGAAAGATATCTAAAGCTAGCTAAGCCAAGCTACAGCTGAAAACAGTAGCTGAAGGTCTGTGTGACACTGCTTCGTGAACCTGAATACCGAGCCGGTGCTGTAGGATTCAGTGCCGTGTGATCCGAGTATTTCGTGAGTATTTTGTGAAATATTGAAGTATTTAACCATCAATAAACAGGTGCCAGGCAACGATCGGCTGCGTTGGCTATTTAGTAACTCAGCACAAATGACATTGAACCCTAACTTCACAAACGTGCGCACAAATAAACATACACTAACATCGTATGACATCTGTGAAGCTGCCGGGCTCCTTTGTCCTCCTCCTGAAGTTCGTCGTAGTCGAAGTCGTGGACTCGGTTGACTGCAAGGGTTTGAGTCACAGTTCACATAGAAAAGTGGTGATCGTCTGTGGCGCCACGCAACGACACGAACCTGGTACGTTTGACATTTTATTGATATTTAGTTATAAAATTTGAGACAAATTTTTGTGTTGGGGGGAAGCCAATTTGGCGACAGAAGCCACAGTTGGCACACAGAAGAAAGCTTTGTGCTTTACACAGCAGGCAACCCCTGGGGTTGCGAGCAGATAGACACCTGGTGTCTATAAAATACAGCAGTGCTGGTGAAATAGGTGCGAAGCACCTATCTCACTTTGCAAGTCCCCTGGTCTCTAAGTACCCAGTCAATACGGAAGTACACATAGTATACGAAACAGTTAAACCCCAGTCAATTCACAATGGTCTTTCCATTGCCGCCCCTAGTACCTGAGCTAGACGCCGAAGGAAAGCTCGTACTACCTGAGCTCCCTGAGAAGGTGGTGGATGTTAGAACAATGGAAGAGTTGGACGAGCAGATTGACAATATCACCCGCCAGCAGCAAATTCTGCAAGGCAAAGACTACTCTTTTGAAGACCGGGCGCTGCGTACGCAGTGCCGCGGCTACTTAGCCAGATTGGACGGGTTGCTAGCGCAACTTAAAGCAGTTAAAAGAACGTTTGCTACAGAAGAAGTTCGTCGCCGCGCAAATGCGCTGCGCAACGATCCTGGCGAGGTGCCCGGGGGTTCGGGGAATGGAAATAATGCAGAAAATGACCCAAATAACCCAACGGGAGACCCACCAACCACTGACCCACCTATCCAGTTGTTGACAGTTGCAGATCCGAACGGGGCTCCGCCCACTGGTGGCATTCCAGTACAGCATGGTGGCGGCGCCCAGCCACCGATGGGAAGGGGGTTGCCTCGCACGCCGTTGCAGCCGGCAAATCCACCAGCTGGGACAGCACCACGTACACCGCCACCTGCAACGAGCCGTACATCATCAACCGGAGCTGGAGCGTCAACTATTTCTGCGCCAGGTATGGCTGGGGGAGGTGTTTTTCCCCGCTCAAGTGTGGTAATGGCTGCACCCCGCCGGCGAGCATTTAGTGGTTCTTCTACTGTGCAAAATTTGAACGCACTGACTGCTCAAAATGGTTCAGATCAAGTGTTTGGACTTGTGCCAAGTGTGCAGAAAGGGACGTCATCCGGCTCAAATGGTTATGCAAGTCAAGGTGGCGCGCCGGGGGTGCCATCACCACAAGTGGGCGGAGTTGGGGGAACCTTTTCAAGTGGGAGAGCCTCAAACGTAGCATCAAACCAACCAGGGGGTCCAATCGATCTTGTAAACGATGTGAGGGGTGGCGAGTGGTACCAAAAGTACATGGACGACCGCGAGCAGACTGTCGAGTACTTGCGCAATGCGACCAACCAGCGCCTGCAAAATTTAGAGCTCGAAATTGCACATGCTAAGCGTGCTGCCATAAATGACAGCGTGAACCCCTATGAATTGGGAGGGGGCAAAGACTCAGTGCTTACAGGACCCTATATAACTGCGCTTAGTCAGAAATGTTGTGAATATGGGGGGGAGCGGTCTGAAGGCGCCATAAATCCCTCAGTATGGATTAAACAACTTGAGGTGGCCCTGTATTCTTTGTGTATTCCCAAAAAGAAATGGCCGCTGTGTTTGTCTTTACGTTTAAAAGGGGAACCCCTTAGGTGGCTCGCTGGAGTGGATGACTCCACCCGATCCAACTATCAGGAGCTAAAAAGGCAATTTTTGCTGACATATGAAAATACTGAAGTTCAAATGAGAGCTCGAGATGAACTTTCTAGAACCAAACAAATTAAAACCCAATCGGTGAAGGAATTTTACCATAATTTAAGGGATATGCATGCGTCTGCTTTTGCACATTTGGATGAAGCAACTAAAGAACGTGATTTTCGAATACTGTTTGCAAATAGTATCTCCCCCCAATTGCAAATATTTTATAGGACCTTGTCGCCTGCAGAGCAAAACCAACCTTTTCTTACCTTGTTGGAGCGTTTGTCCACTTATGAAAGCCAAGTGACGGATACACGTGCACCACCGTCATTTGAGGTTCGCCCCAGTGCACCGGGCGATCAGAATAGGCGGGGCGGCTACGTGCCGCGCGGCCGATTTGTGATGAATAGGCGGCGGTTTGAAAGGCGCCCATTTAATGACCGCGAAAATGCCTCTGCAAATCGAGCTGATGACCCCCTTAGCCAACTGGAGCGCCAAACGGAAGTGTTGCAATCTGCGCGTACAGGCCTTAGAACGGAAGAAAATGATTCCAGTTCCAAAAATACAGAAATTGTAAAAAAATTGGATGAAATTTCTGGCGAAATAAAAAAGGGCACTGAGCGAGTTGATAAATTAGAGTCACAGTTTCGTGACGAATCTTCAGAAATGAGGCGAGCTATTCTCGAAATAGGTAGAAAATCGGCGGAGAATTTCGCGCAGGGGCGCGGAATGACTTTTCGCAGGGGAGGGGCATCAAATCCAAATTTTCAAGGAAATTCTATGCCCAGAAATTTTCAAAATTCGAACCCAAATGGCCCAAATCAAAACTTAAATGCTAGTTTTACTTCGGCCCCCCCGAGTTCGCCAAATTACACGCAACAAAACCAACAAAATATGCGTGGTACAGGGTGGTCCACTCAGTATAGGTCCCAGGGGCCCGGCTCAAACATGGGCCAGGGCGCAGGTTCTCCGCGGGCGTGTTATCAGTGCGGCCAGGTAGGGCACTTGGCGCGCTCGTGTACGGCCACGCGCGGGCAAAATAGACCACCTGAGAGGGTGAATCACGTTTATCACTCATTGTCAACTTTGGCCGCAGGGGTTGCCATGGAAGACAAAAATGAGGAAAATGGGGCGGTAGAGCATTTGTTTTCGATACTCGCTAAACCAGTAAATAAAACTGGAGAAGGGGGTGGTGTAGAAAACCCCCCGGGGGAAGATTTGCCCCAGAAATGCGAACTAATTTACAAAGAAATTGAGCAAAAAGCGCTCGATGGACATGCTGGTCAACTTACTGCAGTCAACTCACGTCAGGTTGAGTTGACAAAAGCGCGTGCGTTTTGGGTTCCGCACGCAACGCTGAATGCTGCGCCGCTCGGACTGCCGCGGCCATTTCTGTGTCCATTTTTCGGCGCCGAATTGATTGTGCGCCCGGCCCGTTGTGCAGATAAGGACGGGAAGATCTGCGAAGGGCAAAAATTGAAAGCGATAATATTAGATAATAAAATGGCGCGCGTGCCCCCCCGCGAAAATGTGCCGGACCCGAATAATGACGCGCGGGCTTGTCAATTAGATTCAAAATTTTGGGTCAGTGCAAACCTCTCCGAGGAAGTAGAAAAGAGACTGAAAATTGCAGAAATTGCTGCGAGCGAACAGACTGTGAAAATACTTGAAGTTTGCGACACAAACGGAAGTGAACAGATTAGGGCCGAAACCAAACAAAAAATTAGCGCGAATGAGGGATTAGATATGCGTCACCGGGAGTGTTACGGTAGCGGCCGAGGCGTGTGCGCCTACAAATGGCGTTTTCGCCATGGAAAGTTACCTGTTGGCTATGAAATGCGTGCACTAGGAATGCGGTTGCGGCTGCCGCGGCAGCACGGCCGCGCGGTGTGTAAAATAGGGCGTCCGTCTGCGCCGCCTAAGAAACCACAAATGAATGGATCTGCGTGCTTGCCGGCTAACTTTCGACCGCCGGTCTGTACGCACAAAAGGGGAGGAAAAATCAGACAGATCTTATCTATTTCATATACATTGAATGGCGGGACAAAAATACCCGTATTCGCAGTGCTCGCATTTTTATACGCTGCGCTGGGTGCCTGGACTTATCATTCGAGCATTAAGCATTTTGAAAAGCTCAAAATTCTCGAAATAATGGAGCCTAACCCGCAAGGAAACCCGGATTTATTTGAGCCCCGGCCCGAATCGCCCCCAAATCCCATCTTGGATCAAATGATCGATGAAGTCGATCGTTTATCGACCATCGACGATTTTGTGCGGTCGCTGAGTCAAGATAACCGCCCACCACGCATGGTGCCAGGTAAATTAGTGAGCTCGTGCGCGCGCGCGAGTTCAGTAGGTGAGACGCTCGCGGCGGCGGAGAAGAATGTTGGAAATTGGCGCAAAATTTGTCGCAAGCAAAGTGTTGTTGCTAGGATAGTTGTTGAATACTTAAGTGTGAACGTGTGGCCCCCCCAAGAAACATGTGAATTCAAAATTCTGCGACACCTTCCTGATGAACATTCTTATATGATGTTTTGCCTTGCAGAAGCGGCCGCTGCAGCGGCGGAAAGGGAAGCCGGTGCGGCCGAGATTTTGGCCAACCTATTTAACGACGCGCCCGAACCGGTGCGGGCCGAGCATGAGCGCGGTGGCGCGGCGGGTGCCCTAGACCAGCTGGAATGGGCTGAATTGTACGGTGAGTGCAGAAAAGCAGAAAGGGGTTTGTACGGGCAAGTTTTACGGTGTAGTAAAGATGGGAAGTGCGCAGAGGCGCTGTCGCCGGACATGGCCGACCAGGCGCGTGCGATCACGCCGCCCCAGTTGCTGGCGTCGTCCACGCTGGACGCCGGCGTGCTGCTCGCCACGCCCCCCCCGCCGGTGCACATGCACGTGCCCGAGCAGCAGCGCGAAATGGCCCCAGGTGGGTATGAGAATGTGAAATGGATTCTCCTGATACCTTTTGAACTAGGTGCAAATATGTGCAAGGCTGAGATAGGGAGTTTTTCTGCAGGCGCGGCGCTGAGCGACGCACCCATGCCCGGCCGCACGGCCGAAGGATATCCTACGGAAGGTGCGCAGACCTTTGCTTACAACCCTAGCATTATGCATAACTTGGTTGCAAGTATTGGATTGCGTGTAGGCGTCGACGTGGCCGGCACGCAAGCCGCGCTGGGACGCGCTGTCGAGCGCTACGAGCAGCAGGCGCGCGGGGCGGCGCCGGTGCCACAAGAAAGTGAGTTCCAGATGGTCCCTTATGTAAACCAACTTCATAAGGCACATCCGGAACTCTCAGGTGCAACGGGCGAGGGGCGAGCCGACTCGCCAATCGACCAGGTCGACTCGGCCGAGAAGGGCATCTCGGGCGACGACGGACGGGTGCCGGTCAGGCGCAGCAAGCGGCCGCAGCGCCCTTCGCGACGGCGCTACGCCTTTGTGGCCATCGAGCCGAGCGACGAGCCGGCGCCAGAAGACGCGCCGCAGCCGACCAAAAGTAAGCATTTTTTATGTGCTTGGAGGCGCGTGCTTGCAAATTTGCATGTGTCTTGCGTTAAGAATGGTCCCAATTTTGAAGTTTCATGCATCAAAGGTGTTGAATATTCGACAAATGATTTTAGGGAAGTTGAAGTTTCTTTTGACAAAAATTTGTGCAACGTTTTCCACCTATGTATGGTCGATTTCCCGCCAAGGGCGAATCGAGAGAAGTACACATTAGTCATACGAAAACAAATTCAAGATTATTGCAAAAATGCAATAAATTTTCGCTCAATTGAACACAATTGCAAGGGACACGTGAATGGGACACGTTTCTTAGCACAAAACACAATCTTATCTGACATGATCTCCAGACAAGAGGGCACGCATTTTTGTGATTTTTGCGGACACGTGAATGCTATTTACGCGCCGCTTGAATGGAGATCCGGGCGCGGCGAGGAGGTAATAATGAAAATTGTAAAAGTAATGAATCATGGCCACTTATTGCAATTGGCGCACTTAGAGGGGAAATTAGCGTTGGAAAAGCGCCCTAAATGTAAGCATAGGCCTGCATGCCGCGTGAAGATTACCAATACGAATAATGTAACCAAATTAAGAGGGCAATTAAGAGTAATGACATCATTACCAAATGACAATATAAAATTGAAAAGGAGGAGATCTTATAAATTTGATGGCGCGTGTTATTTACAAATAAGTGACACAAGCGCGCAATGGCTCCCTAGAAAACTAGTCGAGCTAACTATAACAGCGAAAGCAGCGAAGTTGGAAAATAGTGACCTTGAGCAAACACAAGTTGCCCCTTGCTGTAGCTGCGACTGGGATAATTTTTATTCAAGCGTAAAAATTCCTGTGTTGCGTGCGAAATGGAAATGTAACGATGAGCATGATTGTGTTTACTCAATGCGGGTTATAGATGCTTATAAATACATCTACGGATCGAAGGGACTACTTAAAATTTGTACATGTGGCGAAGGGGGGTGCAAAAAAAAATCGTAAACCCAAAAAAGATGAACCCAAAACCACCCACCGTTGCAGGCATGCGGAAGGCGAGTGCGCCGGCGCCCTCGAACAGCAACGGCAGCAAGCGCCGCGGCACCAGCGCGGCCGCGCGCGCGTCCGGCGTGGAGCCCGAGCCCATATCGGAGGGCACCGCGATCGCCATCGGCGGGATGGCGGCGCAGGAATTGACGGTGCAGGCCAAGGCGCGTCACAAACTGGCTGCACAGATAACAGGTGTGAAGGTTGTGATTGTGGACGTGTTCGAGGACTTGAGGGTGGTTTTGCGGGACCTGAGGGCGGAGCCCTAGGTCTACCCCCTTCTTGCACCCCAATGACAGTCAGAGCAGGTTGTAAACGAGACATGTATACCACTGCTGTCACCTATGTTTTTTTCACCCCCGAGTGGAACCCTTTTCCATCTATGGTTCATGCGAATATACGACACAAAGCAATTCCCTTTAAAATAGTGAGCATGCAGTTTGGTTTAATTACAAACAACAGTCTTACCCCAAGAAAAAAGGATTTTCATCGCCCTAATATGATTGTTAGCGCAAAACCACACTCAGGATCCTCTGTACAGTTTTGTCACTGTTCCAGTATTATGAACTTACTTGATAAAAAAGGTTGCCTTAGCCCCGGTAATAAAAGTTTAGTTGATGATTTTCGCCCCGTTAATAAAATCGCTGTGTTAAAAAGGTGTGGTATTGATTTACCTAGTACATGTCCACTAACCCCCTTGCTTTGTCCGTCCATATCTCAAAACGTCCAACCCACAAATGTCAACTGTAACCACGTACAACACAGAAACCAATTAAGTTACCAAACTAACCGCGTTTTATTAGTCAGGAATCAGACGAAATTTGTAGATGTTAGTCCGGTTCAAATTTGTGTCCCTTTCGGTGAAGATAGTGTTGAAATGAGTTCGCAGCGGAGTTCGCGAACATTTTTGCCAGGGTGGAAACGTCTGAAAAACAAATCGAAATGTGAAATTGAAAATAGCAAACCGAAATGTGAAAATGAAAATAGAAAATTTGAATTTCACAAAAGCTTGGAAATGAGGAAACAAAAGTGTTTAAACATTACGGAAAATATGTTGGAAATGTGGAATTTTGAAACGCCTTTTGAAATTTTTGAAGCTGGAGTCTTTAGGGGCAAAATGTTTAGGCGGCCGGACCTATTGCGCAAACGCTTACGCGAAACTGGAAAACAATGTCTATCGCTAAAGTCAAAAACACCTGAAACCTTAGGTAGGTCGCTTGAAACTGAAACGCGGCCTGAAACGTCTGGAGTGGCGACCTTTGATCTAGAAATATTCGCAACGCAAAATTACGAAAGTGGGCAATGCGTCTGTTCTCCGGACTCACACAAGCATTACGGCAGCCGCTTGGATTCGAGTAATACTGAGCTCGGTGGCAAAAATGGTCTGAGGAAAAGTGCTCGTGTTTTGGGGCGTTTTCCTGCATTCCTAAGTCGTGGTTTCAGGGCCGCAAACGGCGTTTATCGATTCCGGTTGGCAGGTTGCCAAATTTGGGGTAAGGGCACACTTGTACCAAAAGCCCGGGAAAAACAAAATTGCGCTCATATGACGCTAAAAGTGGCTGAAAATAGCCCGCAAGAGGAAATGGGGATACAAGATGAGAAAGGTGGTCATGTGTTTGGAAAGAAAAATGGTTTAAATGAAAATGGAAGTATGCTTAGGAACATGGGAAGTGTGTGCGCCGCTGAGCTCAGTATTGATGGGATCTGCGGGGGCAAATTTGAGGGAATCCCACAGTTGTACCTAAAGCGGGAAAACACCTATTCCTGGCCTAACACATTGAAATACACCGTCCGGAAGGCTTGTGAGGGTCAAGTGAATGGGAAAAAGGGCAAGTACGAGTATTATAAATTTAGGGGAAGTAAAGGGGTGGAAGTGAAAATTTTCGGGAGTGTTGGTAGGAAATCCCGGTGTGCATGTGAATGGATTCCGACCTTTGTAATGACTCACAAGTCCTCGAAATGGATAATTATTTCGAAATCAATGGTAATTGTTGATAAACTCACAGATGCACCTACTACGTCAACCCACCAACCGGTTGGGGAGGACGTGGGTGAGCAGCCAGTTGAAACGAGGGCGGGCTTATCAGACGACGGGTCTGACGCCGAGCAACGAGAGCGCGCGGCTCCCGCCCGATATCCACTCATGGTGCAGCCAAATCGTACAGCGCCGCCGCGCATGGAGCCAGCGGGCGTCGAGAATAACCTGAATTATGAGGCGGAATATGGCCACCACAAATGTGAGTATTGTAAGAAGGTGGATTGGAGCATCTTGAGTAAAATATGTAGTACAGTGTTTAATGAAGGGGGTGTGTGTGAGTTGGAGGGAAATATTAGAATGTTTTTTGCAGCTATTCGAGTGCCGCTGCGCCCTGGGCAGACTATTTGCCACATTTTTGACTCTCCAGTGCTAGGGTTGGGACGATATGACTTTTCGATATCGATATTCGATATTCGATATTTTTTTCTGAAACTCGATATTCGATATCGATACGATATTGACCCTCGATATTCGATATCGATATTCGATATGAAAACATGCTCGATATTCGATATCGATATTTCGATATTTTCGATATTTCGATATTTTCATGCAAGGGAGCATATTGTATTTCCATTTGGTCACAAACATGGTTGATCATCTTTTTAAATGAGTCTCACAACAGTCAAAATGAAAAGATGAAATCAGAACAGGGTGAATCCAATTAAATCAGGTGAAAAATTATTCAGCACACATTTACATTTTATACTTGTAACTAGGGGTGTCTGGTTTTTTACATTTTAAAATGTTGTTGTTAAAAAAGAATTTCTCAGCCACATTTTGGTGAAATTGTTTCCTTGTGATGCAGTCTCCTTTGTTAATAGCTTGTATTTTGTTAGTGCAGTTGTTAGTTGTTACTTTGTGCATTCAAAAGCATAAATACACATGTTATGGTTGCAGCGTCCACTTTTTGTTGGCTTCACCCATTTTTATGGGATCAAAAATAGGTCAAAATCAATATCATAATATCGAAAAATATCGAAAAAATGGTCGATATTCGATATCGATATTCGATATTTTTTCAAAATTTTCGATATCGATATTCGATATTCGATATGAAAAAATGGTCGATATCCGATATTCGATATTCGATACGATATATCGTCCCAACCCTATCCAGTGCCCATTTTTCGGCACGTGGTGGGGCTGCCGCTGGAGTACTACCAGGCGACCTATTTTCCATTGGCATGTTTGTTGGGCGGCTGCAGCACTAACAAGATCAGGCTGGCCTCTGGCGACATTGATGTCACTGTGCCGCATGTGACATATGGAAATCTACCATTCAAGGATTTTTCTATCAATTTTATGCATGCGAGGCACCGCCTGTGCCACACAGTGGGCGCCGATTGCTACTGGTGGGGCGTGAATCTGATGGTGGCCTCGGCAATGGGAAATGACCATCTAATCAGAGACTTACTGTTGAGGCCACCGGTGGTGATGGGCCGCATTCCTATGGTGTGTACTGAGCACCAGTACTTCTTCCTGGTCAAGCCCAAGGACATTATGGACCGGGTGCCCGGATCGGGAGTGATGTGCTTCACGTATTTGGATTGTGTGGAGCACCTGACAATGAGCCACTCGTTGAAGATGACACCAGTCACGGTGATGGCTGTGGTGGAGACACTTTTGAGTGAGTTTGAGCATTGCGAGGGGGCTGATTGGATTTTTGCCAGTCTTAGGAAAGATGAAAAAATTTGCAGTGTTGTCAATTTGTGTAAAATGATGAGCGCTATTTGTTTTGCAGGAGTGATACGCAGCGAGATTGTGCCGAAAGAGGTAACCAGGCTGGTGTCCAGGGAAAGGGTGGAAAGGTGTGCCTGCAACATGGCGTTGGCGCTGCGCTGGCGCGCTAGCCGCTCGCTGTCGCTGGCAGTTCACAACAAACACCCTATCAACATCAGCAAGATGACCTTTGGCGTGACGGTGGAGCAACTGCGTGTGCTGGCCACCAAGAACAAGGTCGTCAGGGTTGTCAGCACGCCCGAGGGGGACCAATTCATGCTCAAATCGAGGCAGCAGACGTACGTGGACCCACTCATGCCAGATGGGCAGAATAAACAGAAGCCCTGCCAAGAAAATTTGGTAGGTGTGGTTTTGGTTTTGATGATTTTACTGTTGAGTGGATTTAGGAGTAGGGCGATCCGGTTATTGGGTGTGGCTCTGTTAATTAGGCAAGTCGCGGCGGACCCTATGTTGCTTCAAATTTGTTCCAAACCTACAGGGGCTTGGTATCTGGATTTACCCGAAATACCCACGTGTAACTTGTACAGTTCAACGTTATTTGGTGAGTCTGAGCTGTCACCTGTTCATGATGTGTCAGTGTCAGTGTATGCACAGAGGCGTCGCCCTGTGACGGCAAATGCAACCTTTTGTCAAGCTAGGCGTCACGAAGTGACGACATGTACAAATGCTTTGTTTGCCCATTACATTTATGAGTATCATGATAGTTATGTACCAATGCCGATTGAGAAGTGTGCAGAAATGTTTCACGCGGTGCGTGACGGTCACGCGCGTGAGTCGGGCTTGAAACAGATTGAACCGATGGTCTGGTCAACCATGAAAAGCATTGATCTGCAATTCCCTACGTGGAATGATTGTTTCAAGCAGCATGTTGATAATTTCATTTTGACACAGGGAACTGTGGCCACATTTGATAATCAGCAACTTATCACGGATATGGATGCCGCACCTACTTGTAGCCCAGCTGCTGGGCGCTGCACCAGCAGCAGGGGGGTGTTATTCTGGGAACCGACTACTTTAGCACCGGCTTCCTGCCCCTTTGAGCATGTAGGAAACTTTCCTGGGAAAAGACAGAATGAAACGGTTATTTTGATTCATGAACAAAGTGCTTTCACTATAAAAGGTGGCCCGGTGCACATACAATGCCTGGAGCCAGCGGTATATTTGACAGATCAGGGTCCACTGCTGTCCATTTTGCAAATAGACAATTCATCAACTGAAAGCATGTGCCAAATCATGTTTAAGAAGAAGTGCGCATCGACAGTAAAAATGACATTCGCAGAATTTTGGAGTGGAAATCTAACTCCAAACGCAGCTACACAGCACCAGTTTATGTACCAGGTGTTGACACAGCAAGCCCATCAGAATTTTGAGACCCTAAGACATCAGATTTGTGTGTTGGCGCGCAGCAATGCACTAATGGTGCGGGCGTTGGCTCATATCTCGCCTGTGGCCGCAGCAAGATTATTGCTTGCTGATGAAAGTATAAATGCTGAATACGCTGGTGACGTGCTTTCAGTCACCGCGTGTCATAAAGTTCAACCTGATAGACTCTATATGTCCCATAAAGTGAATGGAATCTGTTATGATATGATGCCGGTAAGAGTACATGGGAAGCTTTTATTCAAAATACCAGGATCTCAGGACCTGGTGGAGCATGCAAATCAGTTGCCGTGCTCTCAATTGCAATCACCTGTATTTAAGTCCCAAAATGGAACCTACTTAGCTCTGACCGATGGGAATATGGTGAAGGTAAACATGCACCATACCCCAGCCTTTGTACATCCAAAGTTTCTGTCAGATGGAATCAAATTCAATCGAACCTTGATTCGGCCCGGAATGGTCATGGAAAATGCCATGATGTATGCAAACATACGTAGTTTGCACATGCGACAGGTTGAGGCACGGGAAAAATTGGATAGGCTAATTCATTACACTAGCCTGTTTTCTATTGATAGCGCCCATACTGCAAGTATGTTGCACGGGCGGGGATTAGAACACATGGTGACTCACGCGGGTGAGCTGCTGTTGAATGCATCGGGTCGTGTAATTGACCATGAGTTTGATGTGGTTCACATGATCACTACTAGTGCTGTTCCGAAAGCCATCAGGGGACCATTCCAATTAGTGTTGAACATCCTGTGGGTGATTTTCATTACATTATTGATAATGGGGCTTATCTATCTGTGTGTGCGTTATGAAGGTTTTCGTAGTGCGGTAATTACTGCATGTAAATGGCCCGTAAGGATGGTAAGAATAGGGATAGTTTGGGTGCGACGCCAGTATGCAATGCATGTGACAAATTCTGGTGTGGGTAGTGATCAACAGAAGCCAGATGCTTTTGGTGACAGACCGGAAGTGGACAGGCCAAATACGCTTGACCTGCCTATTCGATATGTGAGTGGAAGTGGCTATTCTGGAAATAGGGTTCGTATACCTAGGGTGCGTCTGGGGCCACAGTTGCTGCGCACCTTAAAGCAAACTAGAGAGGAAAATGACTTTGACGAACAACTTCAATCTGAGGTGGTGGCGTCTATGCGCGTGCGAGCACCGCGACAAGTTCCCTTTCTAGTGTTGCTGGCGCTTGCATTAATTGTCACGCCTGTGGATTGTGTATTTACCTGGAGGGGTGTAACACATGAAGCATGCTTTTGGGGCAGTGTGGTTGATTGGTGTGAATGTGTTATGGTTGTGTGTGCGTTGTTCAGCGTGTGCATGTGGAATGTGTTGAACAAGCCTTTGGCACCGAGGCCTGTGTGGATGAGTGGCAGCGAGCAAATGAGTGAATGTTTAAACACATTCAGCGTGTTGCCGCCAAAAGGTGAGCTATTGTCTCAGATTGAGAAATGGCCGCTCGATAAGTTTGGGGTCGGGGTGTCTGAAACAGAACCTGACTTTTCTCTGCGTGCTAGGGTGTTGAGTTGTGTGCCATCCCTGTCGGGATTCCTACAGTTTTCGGACAAAGCAAGAATTGTTATGGAGAGAAATATGGCTGTATGGATAGGCTTTGAGGGGAACACGTGGGAAAGGAAATTGGGGCAAATTCAAGATCTATTGAAATGTAAGAAAAGGAGGTGTGTGCATGGCAGTGGCGCAAAAGCGCCTAGGTTTAAGAATAAGGCGGTTCATGAGCGGAAGGGTCGAACGAATGAGTTGCACGGTCGCATGCACATGATTTTTGCAACGACCACTGTGCATCAGTTAAATTCTCTGCCTATGACTGGTCATTTGGCTGCTGCGGGCACGGGAGTGGTTTTGAGTGCCCATGGAATGATTAGGGACATAGAAGTGCACTGTATAATAGATACAGGGGCGTCTATGTCATGCCTGAATAAAAGACTGCTTGACAAGTTGAAGATTCCCTATAAAAGCACCCAAATTACCATTACGGTAGCAGATGGCGCTGATATGGTGCCAATTGGCACATGCGATGTGCAACTCGCTATAGATGGCACTTTGTTCAATGTGCATGCGCTAGTGTTGGAAGGAATTACCAGTGATGTGTACATCGGTTTCAAAACCTTGAAGCAGTGGGGAGATTTTCAAGTCACTTTCTATCGAGGGAATGATAATAAAAACTTGGACATGGGAGAGATAAAATTTATCACGGGAAAGAAAATACGTTTTAATGTGCCTAAGGGCCGGGGAGTGAATCATGTTATGGTCATGCACACTAAGGAGCGTGTAAAATTGAAGCCACTTAGCGTCACATCTGTGTCTATTTATGCGCCTGATATTACTCAGGAATTTCTGACGATGGTTTTGAAGGACAGAAAACTGGAACGGAATTATGTGTGTGCTCCGATAGATAAAATGATGAGAGTTCATCGTATAAAGATCTATCCCACGTTGGTTGATTTGAAGCGACATTTTGATGAGGAACGTAAGAGCTTTGTCTTGTCTGGTTCGGTTCCAGTATTCAATCCAAATAGGAGTGACATCACGGTGCCCAGTGATAGGCCCGTGGTGAAAATCACTCAGCTAGGAGGAATCATGCACAGGGCACTGGGAATGGTGCCGGAAAAGCAAATTTTGATTTCGGCGCCAACTAAGCCCAGTAGTTTAGGGGATCAAGAGACGCCAGTGTACATGACTGGTCACACGACCAAAAGGGGTACACAAGTCCCTGTGTTGCTCATGCCGCAATATGGAAGTGAATTTAAGAAATTTGTGATGTCTGGCGATGAGTGCCAGCAACGTTTGGGCGAATGGTTAGATTGTTTACAAACAATACACCCAGAGGCCAAATTGTCCTCAATGATATTAAATGAAGTAAGTATGGCTCAAGTTTTCCCAGAATCTATAGCGGCGATGTCAGATGACGCCGGAAAAGCAAGATTAACAGAGCTGAAAAAGGCAGCAGAGGTGGCTAGAAGAGACTCACCAAATGCTGTGGCTACAGTGACGGTGCAAGAGAATTATGAAGATGACAATAGGTTGAGTTTACCGAATCTGGCTAAACCTATGGTACCGCAGCTTAGTTTGGAAGAGAGACATGAAATAATTAAGCGAGATGCAAATTTTAAAGATACTGTTCTGAATGAGCAGCAAAAACAAGAGTTTATGGAAATGTTATTACGTTATCATGACGTTTTCGTGTTAGAATTGGCAAATAGAAGTTCCTGTAGTGCCCTGGTTGCAGATATCCGGCTAAAGGATGAAAACCATCC
This sequence comes from Sphaerolaimus hirsutus, assembly GCA_964036195.1. Taxonomy (NCBI): domain Eukaryota; kingdom Metazoa; phylum Nematoda; class Chromadorea; order Monhysterida; family Sphaerolaimidae; genus Sphaerolaimus; species Sphaerolaimus hirsutus. The sequence goes on from CAXIWS010000471.1 coordinate 38,260, forward strand.
TGGTTTTCAATCACGCCCATATCCTATTAGTTTTTTTGAGGAGAAAATCCTCGATCATTGGTTGGTAAGGCAAATATCCCTGGGACTAGCAGAATTTGGGGTAAGTCATTTTTCGAGTCCAGTGTTCCTGGTTCGAAAACCTACTGCAGAGCCGGAAAAGATACCGTCCATAAAAAATTGGCGTACAGTGTTTGATTTGAGGAAAATCAATTCGCTCTGTCGTTTAGAGCAAGGAAATGTAACACCCCTCAAACAGTTATTAGAAAAACTTTTATTGGGCGTGGTGTGGTCCACTTTTGATGGATTGTCCGCCTATGACATGATAAAATTGTCTGAAAATAGTAAGGATTTGTTTGCAATTTCAACTGCGCGTGGTGTTTTAAAATTTAATTCTTTACCCCAGGGGTCCTCATCGAGCACATCAATATTTTCTCTCGCCATGACCGTGATCTTTTGGAACAGTCGAAAAACTCTGACGTACGTAGATGACGTGTGCACTGTGTCTGACAAAGTGGAGGACCATGTGCATGACGTAGAGGACGCGTTGAAGCGTTTTGCTCACTACAGATTTCGCATTTCGCTCAAAAAAACAGTTTTTGCTGCTAGACGAGTGAAAATGCTGGGACAGTACATAAGTAGAGAGGGTAGGGAAATGGACAAGGAAAAAGTGGAGGCAATTTGTAAATTGCCCCCACCAAAGGACAAGACTGGGGTGCGCAGTTTCCTTGGAATGGCAAACTGGCACCGGAGTTGGATTAAGGATTTTGCACTTCATACGAGACACCTAAATAAGTTGTTAACAGGAAAGGATAATCAACCTTTTGTGTGGAATGAGAATGCACAGGAGGAATGGCAATGGTTGAAGGACCAGCTGGTGATGGCGCCAATTTTGGCAGCACCAGACTATGATAAAGGTTTTGAATTGAGAACTGATGGGTCTAAAAGGGGAATTTCTGGTATTTTGTCGCAAAAATCTGACAAAAATAGACACAACGTAATTGGGTACTATTCAAGGGTGCTGTCCAAACAGGAGCAACGTATGGCCAGTTATGATTTTGAAATGCTCACCATTGTGTCTTCCTTAATTCACTGGCGTAGCATTATTTACTGTTATAAGGTTGAGGTGCATACCGACTGTGCGGCTGCATGTTATTTGTTGAGGGACAAGCACGCACAGAACCCTAGGGTAGCTAGGTGGTCTTTGGCAATTAGCTCTTTTCCGGGGGTCACAATAAAATACACTCCTGGTAAAACCAACCCAGCAGATGTATTGTCCAGGGAATTTTCAGCTGACGATGTGTCCCGCCAACCTGAAATGGTGCCCGACCCGTCTGAGGCGATTTTGAATGATGACCGCATGGAAATCTGTGGGGAAGATTGCGGTGACTCATGTGAATTGCAGCAAACCGTTAAGGATCATGTGCAAAAGCATCTTTTGCAAGTGATGCAAACAAGAAGTAGGGCGAAAGTTGTAGATGAAGGTGCGACTGCACTTCCTGCAGCAAACATTCATGGTAATGGGCAGAATACTGCGACAGCAGCTGCTGCGATAAGAGGAGCGACACCAAATGTTGTGGTGACAAATGACCAGGGAGTTAGTCATTCTCTGGTTATCCCCAATGATCCAAATATGGATCAGACGCCAGATCAAATCGCTAGAAGCCAAATTCCAAGTGCGTCTGATTATGACAAGGAGAACTTTTCTGATTTTTTGGAGGAAGATGGAATAGTACAAAAGTTCCGTGATGGACAGGTTTCAGACGAGTTCTGTGCCGCCATGAAGGAATTTTTGGTGCATGGGAATTTGCCAGTAAACTCTACCTTGGCAAGGAGGGTGGTCTTGGCGGCACAGCAATATGTTATGGAGGAGGATCTTTTGTATTATTTTGACAAAAGAAAACCTGGTTTAGAGCCAGCACTGCTGCTGTATGTGCCTAGAGACATGCGTCGTGCAGTGATGGCGCTGCATCATGCATCTGGCTGGGGAGCACACCAGGGTGCATCGAGAACTTACCAGCGACTATTGCATTGTTTTTATTGGCACAATGCCTATAATGATGTAGTTGAATATATTAGGAAATGTGCAAAATGTTTTGCACACAAGGGACAGACTGGTCAGGTGGTTTCGCCACACGGCCAATTACCACAAGCTGACAAGCCTTTTGATGTTTTATATTTTGATATTTCTAATGTCATGCATTACAGTGCCACATGTCAATACAAGGCAGTGGTGACAGCCATTTGTCCCTTTTCTAGTTATCCCTTTGCTGCGCCTCTGTCGGACATGCGCACAATTACCATTGCACAGGCATTAATGACTCATGTTTTTTCATTTACTGGGTTTCCCAGAGTCTGCATCAGTGATCACGGTGCCAATTTGATGGCACTGCGGGAATGCTTCAAGTTTTTGCGTGTGGGTCACAGAAATGTGCTGCTTGCAAACCCACAGTCAAATAAAGTTGAAAATTGGCACCGATTCAAGACTTCATTAGGTATAATGATTACACAGTATGCTAGGAGTCATGAAAATTGGGATGAAACCTTGCCCATGCTCATGCTGGCTCTTAGAACCAGTCATTCAGCAAGCATTGGCATGAGTGCTTTTGAGGTAGTTTTTGGACATCGGCCAAATCTGTTTTTCTTGCCTGATGCTTTGAGTAGGCCCAGTTTGGCCTTGAGAACCAGTGAGTCAGCTATTGGTTTTGTTAGAGAGTCAATTTATCAGGCATGGAAAACAGCGATTAAGAATAAACTAGAATATGAGCAGACCACAGCTAAACAGGTAGAGTTGGAAAAAAATAAGTTGCAAGTAGGTGATGCTGTTTATGTGAGACAAGTATTTGTGCCAAAGGTTGGCCAGACTAGTAAGTTTTTGCCAAAACTTTTGGGACCATTGGTGGTTCGCAAAGTTTTGAATAGTGCTGCCTATGTAGGTGCAATAGGCGAGCCGGATCGCCCTGCGCAACTTATTCCTTTTAGGCGCATTTGTAAGGTTGTTGGAGATGCTGAAGCTAAGAAAATGAAGAAAAGTGAAGTTTTGAATTGTATGAGAAGTAAAGTGATAATTTCTAAATTTCCAGCCCTTCACCGCGCTAGCAGTAACACAGGCGGTGCCGATCCAGGTCACTCAAGATGGAGCCCTGGTGGGAATGGTGGAATGCCATCGCTGGCCTGCCTTGTCAGACAGAATGATAGAGATGCATCATTGTGTTCACAAGTACGAGGTGCCCTACTTGAAGAGGGTGTGGCTACGTGTGAGGGGTGGAGTAATGCACTTCGCAGTGGGAGTGCGCCCGTTCCTGACAGAGTGGCACGATCGCAGCACCCACTGGCCGGTGGCCAGCAGCGAGGTTTTCGAACCGTCCAATTTGCTGTTCAGAATGCCCACGGTGAACTTGGACCCGAGGCATACGCAATTTGGGCAAGTGATGAATGTGGGTGCACCGGCTCCCGGCACCAGTGCTGGCCGGCAGGAGCTGCTAATGCATCCATGGCCATCTGAGGGTCTGGCCTGTGATGAAATAGATAGGGAGGTGCCGCCAATCAGGGCGCAGCCTCTGGGCACAGGCACACCAGTGGTTGGTATTTGTTATTTTTCGTTTTCAATGTCAATACTTGAATTTTTAAATTTAATTTGACACAGTAGCCTAAAAGGTTAAAATGTTGCAGGTGATGAAGCCGTCGCGTCCCATGGATGCTGAGCGCAGGTATGCTAGGGCCTTTTCTTGTCACCGTTGTGGCCGCCGAGGCCACAAACAACATGAGTGTCGATATGATAGGTATTGTCCTAAGTGTCGAGTGAACACACATAAGGCGGGAAATTGCATTTTTGGCACTCCTGATGACAGAGAGTCACAGTATGCGCGCAGTAGGAATTCCATTCAGCAACTCGCACAGGAAATTAAGACTGATGTTATGACTGCTGTAATATCTCAATTAGCACCATCTAATCAGTCATCTTCTCAGAATTTTGGAGGCAATGTGCAAGCGCGAGGCCGAAAACGTAGAGGCAATGTATAAGTTCATGATCGACCAGGGAAATTGGAAGGTCCACGACGTGCGCGCCTTAACATCAAGGTGCCAAATCATCCCTGCTACGGAGCCACATACCACTGACTTCATGTGTGTTTGTTTGTAGTCTTGTAATTGTGTTCTAGTGCTGTGATGGTGTTGTAGAGTTAGACACAGTGTCTTTTGGTTACTGCTGGAGCCGAGAAGTTCTGACCTTTCTTTTCCTTTCGGTCAGACCCTTCTCAGTTCAGCGAAAATTATGGTCCTCCTTGTTTTACTTTATTTTTCCTTTCACTTATTTACTCCTACTTTAATCAAAAAACCAAAAAACCAAACAAAAATAAAACACTTTACCAAATTTCCTTCTAAATTACTAAATTTTTCATTTCAAATAAAATAATTTAACAATTATTTTATTAATCATTTTCAAACAAATTTTTAAAACATACATTAACACGCTAAGTATTTTGGAAAGTGTGGCAAATTTATTTAAATATTTACATTTCACGTTTCATTATCATATGCTGGATTTTGCATTTTGTTTTGAGTTTTTTTTGAGTGTCTAAACATTTTTGAAAATTTTGAAAATATCCTACGCTTATGTATCGTCTACCGCACATCATCATTTTACCACATAAGTGTAGGGCACTAATCCACATTATACCAATTGCTCCAACCAAAGGATGTCAATTCTACTACACCATCACAACGACTGACAATTAATTATTCTTGCCTAAATGAACAATATATTCTCTAACGTCACAGTGAGGATACAGCTGTCTGCACAACCCTGAAGCCAGAAGTCCCACAACCTGCTGTGTTCAGCACTTCATTGTCAAGAATTCCGGTCAGAGGGCGGTCTAAAGTGTATATGCAGAATGACCAAACTCCCAATTCGCTGGCAATGGGCAACAGCGTACTGGTCGCCGCTAGGCAGACATATTTGCCTATACCTATGACGGAATCTGTGCCACCACCATCTGCTATTTCTTCAAGGCACAGAGTGCTCCAGCAAAGGGCAAAGGCTAAGAGCAGTGTTTGGCAGGAAAAGTGACAATTGCAGCCGGGAAAAAAGGATTTGGCGGAGGTTGGAGTAGATTGAGTGGGGCAGTGCATAATTTTGCATATTTAGTGTACGTTTCAATTTGTCATTTTGCGCCTGTGGAAAGGCTTTTGTTGTATTAGGGGGTGATCCAACCCACACCTTATAAAAATATTTTATGCTAGAAAAATTTTACTTTTATCAAATTTCCCATTTTTAAATTGTATGGTTTTGCTCTGGCTAAATTTCCCATTTTTAAATTGTATGGTTTTGCTCTGGCTAATAGTGCAAATTTTGTCTGAAATTGACCTTAAGTTGACTTTGGTGTACAGTTTTGTTTTATAGCTGTTGTGGTTTCAAAACCAAAAAATCTCCAAAAAAATATTGCATCTCAATACTTTTGCTCACGTGTTGAAATTGTAGTACTCATGATACTCATTGTGACATGTACATTTTGCTCATGTTTATCTTATCATTCCAAGTTGGTGGTATGTTTCTTTCAGTGGCTTATTTAGGCTATGTGTTAACCAAATTTTAGGTAGGTGTGAAAGTTTGTAGAGTAGGCCCTGGCACCAATATTCTGCTAAGTTTTGTTCTGTGTGGAACCAGAAGTTCTATTAGGGGGTGATCTATTGTATTGTTGGCGTTTTGCCATAAGATCTATTGTATTGTTGGCTTTTTGCCATGAACTAAAATAGCTATTGTACTTTGGCTTGTTGCCGTGGTTATTAGGAAGTGTGACGTAGGTTGGCTGGCCCATTTACAATCGGGCAAAAGGATTACAGTTTTGTTAGGAAAAAGATGTTTATGTTTGACATGTTGCGTGAGCTAAGCCCATGTGGGCGGGTGGATGAGTATAAAAGAGAGCTCCGGTGAGGTATTCAGGGTCAGAACCGTGATACGAAAGATATCTAAAGCTAGCTAAGCCAAGCTACAGCTGAAAACAGTAGCTGAAGGTCTGTGTGACACTGCTTCGTGAACCTGAATACCGAGCCGGTGCTGTAGGATTCAGTGCCGTGTGATCCGAGTATTTCGTGAGTATTTTGTGAAATATTGAAGTATTTAACCATCAATAAACAGGTGCCAGGCAACGATCGGCTGCGTTGGCTATTTAGTAACTCAGCACAAATGACATTGAACCCTAACTTCACAAACGTGCGCACAAATAAACATACACTAACATCGTATGACATCTGTGAAGCTGCCGGGCTCCTTTGTCCTCCTCCTGAAGTTCGTCGTAGTCGAAGTCGTGGACTCGGTTGACTGCAAGGGTTTGAGTCACAGTTCACATAGAAAACGATAGACACGGGTGCCCAGTGCAGTATGATGGGCAAACTGTTGGCAGACGCATTGGAACTGGAATGTATACAGGAACCGAAACAGAATATCACCTCAGCAACTGGGCACGAAATACCAACATCCGGTGTCGTGCACGCGGATGTTAGCTGGGGACGACAGGAACAGAAATTGCGAATGCATGTCACTGAAGAACTGGGCGACTCAGTCATTCTGGGCAATGACGCGCTCCAGAGTCTGGGCAGAATGACCATCCAGTACGACGAAGAAGATGTCAAAGCTTCAAAGACGCAACGCACCCACCAGATAAAGGCGGTTGATGCGGTCAAAATGGTCAACAAACACAATTTGCTGTATGTGGCGGTCAGTATTTCGAACACCACCCTGGCGGCGCTGCTAGACTCAGGAGCTCAGTGCAGCCTCATCGACGAAAAAATAGTCCAGGACCTGAACCTGGGACCAATTCAGCCATTACCAGAGAATGACAAGCTGGTATCGATCACGGGCCACTCGCTCGCGATCCCAGGGCAAATCAACATCAGAATCTCGATAGGAGGTCAGATGCTGCAACAGAAATTCTACGTAGCAAAGGATTTGAAGGAAGAATTGCTACTGGGGAACGACGTCCTGAGACGATTTAGGAGCGTCACGGTCTGTTATCAGAGCAACAGAGTGTGGGTGGGATCCCGACAGATAGGCTTAGCGCCCTCAGGAGACTCAACCCCGACCGAGGGCCCACCAACTAGCAAATGGCCAGTAAAGCTAACAGAAAGAGAACTAGTCCGAGGAAACACGCAGAAGAGGATCTCAGTCGCTGTGATCGGACTACCCAATTGTGACCCGCAGACAAATTTAGTGTTCGTCCCAAAACCACCAAGGGAATTGCGCGGATTGCAACTGCCATACTTCCGTGTGCCTGGGGGACACGAACTCCTGCGATTGGATATATACAACATGTCAGCACAGCACCGCTGCCTACCAAAAGGAGAAACGATTGGACATATGGAAATCGCAGGCACTGCCATACCACTCGCACGACAGGTCACCACGACACCGGCCGTAAGGAGTGTCAACCACAGAAAGTCAGAAGAACAGCCTGACCAGAAGGACTTGAAGGGTCTGACCGGCAGCGCGCTAGAGGAACGCCTGAAGAAACTCAGAGAAGTATGGAATTTCGGAGTGAAATTGGCGGAGAACGAACGACAGAAAATGACAGAATTGCTGGAACAGTACCACGATTGTTTCGCCCTGGATTACAGTGAACTGACCACCATCACTGGAGGGATATACCATCGCATCAGGACACACGGTAAACCACCGATCCAATTGGCACCACGCCGGACACCACCACATCTGCGAGACGTGGTGCAAGAAGAGCTCGACTCGATGCTGCGCTCGGGCGTAATTGTCAAGTCAAACAGCCCGTGGCGCGCGGCCATCGTCATGGTAAAAAAGAAGGATAACACCCATCGACTTTGCCAAGATTTCAGGGAATTGAATCTTATCACAGAAAGCGATGCATTCCCAGCACCAGACCAAGCTGAAATCTTCGACAGAATAGCGGCGCTAAACCCAAAATACTTTAGCAGTTTGGACTGCCTCGGGGCATACTGGCAACTTCCAATGCACCCTGACGATGCTGAGAAAACCGCGTTTGGCGTTGCAAACGGACAGTTGTACCATTTCACCAGAATGCCGTTCGGCCTGAGCACCGCGCCCGCATCGTATGCCAGAGCAATTACAACTATCTTTGAGCCAATCATCAACAAGAATGTGCTAGCATACATGGATGACCTTTTGACTGCCAGCCCCACGTTCGAACAACATCTGGCAGACCTCAGAGCATTATTCGAAAGGGCAAGAATGTTTCGACTCAAATTCAAAGCCAAAAAGTGCTCCTTCGGTGCGAACGAGTGCATCTTCCTGGGCTTCAAGCTGACAGGGAACGGCATAGAGCAGGACATCCAGAAAACAAGGACGATCGAAAATTTCCCACTGCCACAGAGCCGAACAGGAGTGAAGTCGTTCCTGGGAATGTGCGGATTTTATCGAAGATTCATCAGAAACTATTCCATGATTGCCAAACCACTCGTGGAACTCACAAAGGACACCGTAGAATTTACGTGGACAAAAGCACGGTTGGATGCATTCAAGGAACTCAAAGAGGCGCTTGTCACGGCACCAGTTCTGGCATTTTATCGGCCGGAATTAGACCTGATAATATCAGTCGACGCCGCTTGCCCGCCGGTACACGGATATGGCGCTGTTTTAGAGCAACTGCAACCAGAGACCGGCGAGATCAGGCCCGTTGCTTTTGCATCCACAAAAGTGTCAGACAACCGCAACGATTTTCACGCAACAATCCGGGAAGCAGAAGCTTTGGCCTGGATCCTGGAGAAATTCAAGCACCTGTGCATGGGCCGGAGGGTCACGGTCTACACCGACAGCCGGGCCCTGGCATTTTTAATGCACGCCAAAGGCCACTCACAGTATATCACGAGGATATGCCTGACGCTAGCAGGGTACGATTTGGACGTGAGGCACCGCCCAGGAAAAGCGAACGTGGTAGCAGACGCCCTATCAAGGGCACCCACCGGTTTAGATCAAGAGCTGCTAAACAAGATTGACGATCCACCAATGGAGATTGAGCTAAACGACCAAAAGATTCCAAAGCCAAGACCCTGGTGGAGGGAACTACCACCGTACGAACCAGATGAGCCAATTCCCGACCCGTATAAGGGACCCAGAAAAACAACGGGAACGGAACAGCCCCCGGCCACACAAATCATGACCCTGCTGCGCTCACCGCAAGATGTGGGAGAACCCAACCCAGCGCAGCTGAACAACTGGCGCGACAGATTGGCTGAGGCCCAAGCGAATTGCACAGAAACACAGAAAATACTTTGGGAAATGGACGAAGGCGCCCGCCCATGCTACGGGGCACACTTCGCCTATCCGAACCTGTTGGCCTATGTGCGCAACCCCACACAGCCAACGGAAAAAGCAAGACGCACCAGAGTATATGTGCCGAAGTCACTCCGGGCGCAAATGATTGCGGAACATCATTCGACCACATTAGGGGGACACCTAAATGCGCGAAAGGTGATCTCGTTGATGTCCCAACACCTGTACTGGCCAGAGATGAACCAGGACGCATACAACTACATCAGAACGTGTGCACATTGCCAAGCACGCAACACGCCAGTACCAAAGACCAGGCTACCACTGCCAGAAACACAGCAAACTTTACAGCCTTTCGAGTGGATACATATCGATCACCTAGAGCTGCCAACCAGTTACTCCGGACACAGCTACGTATTTCTGGTTGTCGACAGATGCTCACGCTGGGCAGACGGATGGGCTGTGGAACGCACCGACGCCAAAACTGCAGCCCAACTGCTGGTCGAAAACTGGATCTGCAAATATGGAGCACCGACGTATCTGACGTCGGACTGCCATGCTTCATTCACTGGCGAGATCTTCACCGAAATCACAAAGCTGTTCCAGATACGAAAAATAAGTACGGCGCCATTTCATCCCCAGAGCAATGGCATAGTGGAAAGGGCGAACCGGAGCCTGCTAGGCTTGCTGGCAGCGTGCATGAGAGATTTAGACCACCATGATTGGCCGACTTGGTTACCATTTGCGCTAATGGCAAACCGAATGGCGGTACATTCAGCGACGGGGGTCTCACCCTACACATGCGTTTTTGGACAAATGCCGCGCACCACTCTAGCAGCCGACCTGACACCAAAAAGATTCGAAACAGCCATGGAATACCCGAGTTACATCAGCACACTGATGGCCAACCTGCGGCGCATCTGGGCATTCGCGAACAAGGCAAATCAAGAACAAAACAGACAGAACAAGAATCTGCACGATCGCAAATGCACCAAACCACAGAACCTGCAAACTGGGTGCCTGGTGCTCAAGAAATCAATGACCATACCCAGAAACCAGACAGGAAAAACCAGAGATCTATGGATTGGGCCGTACATGGTGACTAAACTGATCGGCGACCCACCAAAAACGGTCCACCTACAGAAATGGAATGAACCGGATGGACCACACCTGAGATTTCCCGCCATGCTGGTCAAGACATGGTACCCACGCGAGGACACGTACCCAACATTTGGGCACGGTGGTCCAGCCGCACAAGAAATTGACGGAGCAACGGCGCCCGAAGCCAATGACGGCGCGTCCACGCCAGCCATAGCACCCGCAGACACGACGGCCGCCGCACAGAGTCAACAGGAGGCATCAAACGCAGCACCGACGGTGCCCCCGCCAAACAACACGGCACCGCAACCTCGAATGGCCACCAGATACAACCTGCGCGTCAACCCAAAGAAGAAAGTCATCGGCATGATTCGAAATCAACAAGGGACCCCAGAGGACGACACGGACGCGTTGTGCCGGGAATTGCTGAACTTGAGCCAGTTGGAAAGCGACGATGCAGAATGGCGAACGACCCCTCTTCCGGATGGCGGCAGCATGAACTACGAGACCAACATCATCGGGCAGATCGATCAAGGCATCGCAGCTGACCTATGGCAACACCCGGGGCCAACCAACGACAGACGCCAGGCGCCTGCGGTTCCCCTTCTGAACGCGGACATAGCCGAGGCGACAGAGTGTATGGCGGCACACGACAACACCGGCACGTTACACATTCTACCAACACGTCTCAAAATCCTGGTGCCACCCCACAGCTGTTTCGAAACGGGCATTCGCGTCACGATTCCCGCGGGATATGCTGCTCGACTGTACCACCCGCGCGACCACGGCTTCCGCTTCAAACTGCTCGAGCAAACGTACCCCGCTGGACGCCATCGCGTTTCGCTATGGTTCATCGTCAACACAACAATCACCTTCACTGTGGATGATACCTTGGCTTGTTTGCATTTGTATAAGATAACAAACACAAATTAAATCATAACTCCATGGATAACCTCAAAATGCTAAACTTGAACTAGGACAATTGATCGATTTATTCATATAACCTATAATCATCGCGCAGATGTGAACTGAACATGACTTTGTATGTATATTCACTTATTGTTGAGGGTGTGAAAACCACAAAATACAAACCTTTCCCAGAACTAGATCACAAAAGTATCACACTTGTAAAAATGGAGCTAAAAATCTGCTCACTATTCCAAGGTTTACACACCCTGTTGTTGTTCGCAGTTTCAATTACTGTACGAATTTATCAAGGCCTGTGCGAGGTCGCTACAGTGTCTAGGAAGGGGCGAATGTAGCGGGCACGCCCATGGCGCTAGCGCCAGTGCCACACCATTTTTTGATTTGATGTCAACTCTAGCTACTAGAGTTGACATCCCCATGATTTTGCCGCGACGGCAGCGGCTGGGGTAATTAATCAAGGGCACTGCGGCCCAGAGGCGGCAGTGCCGCATGAAAATGTCGCCGTTGAGCGCGCGACAATGACCCCCAGTTGCCGCCGACGCCGTAAAAACTCCCGCTTTTTACCAATTTCGCGCCGCCGACGTACTACGCGTGCACGCACCGCCACCCTGAAACTGTGTATCTATGTCTGAGTTTGATGGGGTGCAGCACGCCGAGTACGTCGGCGAATCAAGTTCCAACGACGCAAATATCATGACGAGCAGATGTAATCTGGCGTCATGCAAATTACACTACCTAGGGCATCGTAAAATGTACTTTTTGACACTTTTTGAAGGGTAATTTGCATGATGCCACCTATATTTAATTACGTCCTTTGTTTGAGAATTTTACCTGTTTAGAATGTCACCCACCTGTGAAGTTTACCCCCCCAAAATAATTGTGCATAAAAGAACGTGTGTGCAGTGAAATAGACAATCAGTTGGTATTCAATTCTAGAATTTCATCAAGCCACAAAGTGCACTACCTATTAGATCATGGCCTATGGAGAATACATGTATTTATTGGAGACCCTGGTTCAGGATTCAGGTCCCTTGGGACTTCAGTCTGACTGCTACCTTTCTCAACAAACCCATTTTGATTGTGAGTATTTACACTGCACACACAGGTAATTGGTATATAAAAGGTAATATTTAATTGCTTTTATCATGTAATTTTGATGTACTTGTCAATGTATGGAAACGTTTATGTATTTGCAACCCCTGATACTATTTTGTAATTACTCAACTGGCCACCGAAAATATGGCTACATAGCCCTCTTATAAAGAAGCTGGTTGAAAAACTGTGGAAACGATTTACTTGGCTTTATTAACACTTAAAACAAAAAACGTAAGACACTAATTACTTGTTATAAATGAATCCTCCCTTCACCGCGACCCGGGGTGGCGCTGGAAACGCGCCAGAAACCCGGGCCACCCCTAAAAGCGCCACGCATTTAGTTTCTGCCGCCGGGTAAATAGTGCCATGGTGCTTTTAATGGGCATGGTGCACACAGGTTAAATGGTTAAAAGTACTGAACTTTTTTGAAAGTAAATGTATAATATTTATTTTTTTACCCACAGGTGAGTACAGAAAACGTTAAGTATTTATTTTTTACTTTTACTCATGAGTAAACGTGAGTAAATTATTTTTGTCCCCGGAAAATGTAAAAGTGGGTATTTTTGAGAAATTTTGCCCCAGTTTTTGCTCTAAATCACTCATTTTCAAACTTTTTTTATCATTAAATTCACTAGTTAATGTGTGTTTTTACTTATTTTGATGCTATTTTGGATATTTTGTCTCTATTTTTAGCTTTTATTGCCCTCTTTTTCCTTTGTCTTTGAAAAAGCCTATAAAAAGCCCGTTTGAAATACATTTTCTGTACTCGCGTACTTTCAAAAAGTATGCGAGTAAGTGAGTACCGGTATTTTTTCTGAGGAAACGTAAATGTATTTATGCAGTACTCGAGTATCCGTATTTATCGAGTAAACGTAAGTATACTCGGCGTACATGATACTCTGCCCTCGCACTGATTTATGTCTCGTGTTGGAAGCGTGCCAATGATCATTAAATCATGCGATTTCCGTAAAAAGATGAAAAAAATTCATCGATGTGTATATGTTAATGAATAACATTATAACAACAATCAATTTTGTCATTTTTTATAAAACTCGCACGCGTTAACCATCGTTGGCACACTTCCAGCTGGAACCACGCGTGCAAGGTGTAAAGTAAGCGGAGTATACGTTTTAACAACTATGGTGCACACAACCAGTAGGTATAGCGCCATGGCGCTGTTTGTTTGTGGCTAGTGCAATGGCGCTTTTACATCACTAATCGTGAATATACCCCCAAATGTCACCAGTGTTAAAGTGGCACAAACCAACAGGTAGGTTTCCATTGGCAAAGATAATCACATTCCAGTGTCCGTGCTGCACGTGCACTGCGTCAGCTCTGATCTTCTGTATCTGCGCATCGATGTTGGTGGGGTGTGCCATGTACGCCAGCCATAGCATCACAGGGGGGACACTTGAGGAGGTGCTCTGGCACTTGCTTTGACGCCCCCCTTCAGGGACGTATCCAGGATTTTTGAGCGGGGGGGGGCTGCTTGTTTACGGGGGCCGGCGAACGGGGGGGGCTCAGCCCCCCCCCCCCTAAAATTTTTCCCTATATAGGGACGGTAAGACGTTTTGGTGCTAGCGCCATACAAAAAAGCCACGCCATGGCGCTATTGGCGTTAGCACCAGCGCCAGGAACCGCTTTATATGTATGTAAATATGCATACATATACAGCAAAATTCGCAAAAATGTGTTCTTTTCTAAGGATTTTGGTTTACATGGTGCCGATCCGCTGAAAATACAATGCATGGGTGAGGAATTGCGCGCTTGCGCGCAAAATTTTTTAGCAACATCGAAAAATATACAGGAAAAGTTGCATTTTCCGGGACTTTTTAAGTCTCACCCCGGGAAGGGGGGGGGCTGCAGCCACCCCCGCCCCCCCCCCCTGGATACGTCCTTGCCCCCCTTTTGCTGTGCAAACTGATAAATTTGCATTATGTGCTATTTTTGGACTTATTGACTTTTAGAAATCAGTCTCTACGATGACTTAGTGTCAACTTTATTGCTTGAGATTTTATCAACATTTGAGATATTTTTTGACTTTTTTTCCTAATTTGATCAAAAGTATCTACCTTGAATGGGGGCATTGAAATTTTTTTTTTAATGGTGAAAAATGTATGGTACCAGTTCTGGATTTCCTTGCTTAATTAAGTTCAAAATTTTGGAGTTATCGATATTTATGAGTATATGCACACACAACCATTCCCATTCACCATTTCCTGACTGATTTTAATCAGTTATGAAATGAAGTATGACAGCAGTAATGTGCGTGGAAAGTGTCAAATGCTAAGCGAGAGAGCATGCCCTTCAAAAATGACCATTTTTGATGCTATGACTCCAGCCTGATCACATTCTCCATTGCAGTGATGGGGCAGTTGTGGTACTGGTTCCCTGTTTACAATGAGATTAGGCAATAAATTACATTATTAGCTGTGAATAATTATTTACTGGAATTCTTACACAGCCCTTTCATTGTTGGTCCAGCACAACAGAATGTGGAAGTTCACTTTATGCATTCACAGCAAAAAATGGTGTGTCATTGATGTAAGCAAAAAGACACTCCACGACATTTCACAAACCATGCAAATTCTGCTGAGATTTTTCTTGATCTAAAATATGCTTCATGAAGTTTGCTCATCATGCACGACTAATCTGGTACACAGATACATATGGCAAATACATTTAAAAAAGATGGTTAAAAACACTGGCCACCCCTGATGGTTTTTTGAAAAACTTCAGTACTTTTAACAATTCTGAGTTACATAAACTGCTAACCAATGGTAAGTGGGTCATGACGTGCCAGCGACTCGAGACTGGTTGCACTGGAATGGCCCAGCAGACTCAGACACACTAACACTGCTGCCATGCTACAAAGTGATTTCTGGCCCTAAACACCTACAGTAAATCCTAGAATAAAACCCCAGGGGAGTTATTTTTCCATCAGACTTTGACTGGGGAGTTATTTTTCCATCAGACTTCTTTTGACTGGGGAGTTATTCAAAGGGGGGAGGGGGTGATTTATGGGGAGGAGTTACTTTTTTATCAGAATTTTTGGTGAAAAATGACATTTACTGCGTAAATTGGGTTAAGTTGGTTACCAAATAATTTGTAGGACTCCAAATTCTAAAATTTGAGCCATGAAATCAATGTTAGTAACTTAAGCTGCAAGATCATATGTGTATATATATATATATATATATTTAATTCATACATACGTACATAATTTGTTTTTGTTCATGTGAGATGTATTCTACCCATCAAATAAGGGGAGTTATTTTCTCCTCACTCGGCTGACATGGGGAGAGTTTTCTGAGGGCGAGTTTTTCAAGGTGGCTTATTCAAGGAAATACAGTATTCAAAAACCCATAAATCAGCTTTGAACACATTGAAGTTTACCAGAACCAGGTGACCATCAACTACAGTTGACAGTAAATAAAAATGACTTGACTTGACTGCTGAACTCAAATGTGTTCAAATCTGATTAGTGAGTTCTTTTAAATGCTAGTATACTAGACTGTGTAGGTAAAATGACAATAATTATTAAAAATACCTTTAACAAACCATCAGTAAAAAAATCCTCACTAACCATTTTGACATGGTGCTTGGGATTCTGCACATTCCTAAAACACTAAAATTGCACACTGATTGATGTTGGTTGCATCTAACTTTCATTTGCTAACTTGAGTGATAAGGATTTTGTATTCTAACATGTTTACGTAGTGTTTAAGATCTTTTTTATTTAAGTAAACTATGGCTGGCGAAAATAATCATTACGGAAATTTTCAAAAAGCTATTCATGCGCATTGAGCATAGCTAAAAAATTGCCAGTCAATATCTCACAGAAAGAACAGTGCTGGTAATCTGTCATGATGTTGGGATTTATGATATAACAGTACTGATATTACTTCCCAATGTGATAGAATATACCTGTAAGATAAATACCAGTCATCGACAGAGTAAACAAAAACTCTACACAGATCGCTTCACTTCAACAGTGATCTGCAGGGAAGTGTCTTCACGCAGACACACACTGTGATCAAGCATAGTCCGGCTCTGAAGTGTGATCACAAGTTTCAGATCACTTCAATGCACTTCATGAGCACTGTTTTTGCTGTTTCTATTTTGATACTGAAAGTACTGAAATTGTCTATTTGTGACTGTAGCATTATGAATACTACACTACCATGCAGAAAAGTTGGGACTTTTCACCATAGAGAAATGGGGGCTGCGGGTCCATCAAACTTTTGTTGCTTTCCTCTCCATTGAACCTTGGCCAATTTTGATGCTGTTCGAGTATGTTGAGGTTTGAGGTCGAAACTATGACTGAAAATTTTCGTTTGCTCAAATGATCCCCCATGCCCGAGATAAGGGGGTCAATAAAAAGGTATTTGATAAAAACACAAAAATGGCCAATCTGCATGATTGATTTGAAGCTTGATAACTCGACCATTTCTGGGCCAATTTGGCTCATTCAACACTTAAAATGATTGGCAAAACCCAAAGATGCCATTTTTGTTGTCAGACTAGAGATGTCTAAATTCTATATGCCGATTTGACCCTGTTTTTAAACACAAAAAAATGATTTTTCTTGAACATGCTATCATATACTTTGGACATCGAGAATTAACATACCGTATTACCTCGAAATACCCCCATGGGGGTTTATTATTTCGCCAGCAAAATTTGAGGGGGGTTAATTCGAGGGGGGGGGTTTATTCGAGGGGGGGGGGTTTATTATTTCGTCAGAAATTTTCGTGAAATTCATAGTAAAGATGACGCTTTTTCTTACACAAAAACGGTAATAAACGTGAGAAAATAGGTTATATTGGGGCTATCGAAGTACATCTGTACACAAATAAGTGTAGCTACGATGCAAATAAGTAGTAAAAAATACATCATATACATTGCATACATGATGTACATCATTCCGGAGGGGGGGTATTTCGAGGGGGGGTTTATTATTTCCCCAGCCCATTTAGAGGGGGGTTAATTCGAGGGGGGGGGGGGGTTAATTCAAGGGGGGGGGGATAATTCGAGGTAATACGGTAAAACAAAAATGAGTTAAAAATCTTTTTTCCAATCAAAAGTTATAACACTTCAAACTTATTAGTGGTGTCTAAATTCCTTATACTGATTTAACTGATATGATTTCCAACAAAAAGGATGTTTGACCATGCTATCATATAGTTTAGAATTAATATGCAACAAAAGTATTTCAATATCTCTTTCCAATCAAAAGTTATGGCACTTCAAACTTCCATTTCTTTCTCTTACAAAATACTTGCACATTACATATTGAGAGTTGAGCCAAGTTTTCTCATCAATAGAGCAAAGACAAGATCTCAGACTAAGACAGATTACTATAGAGAACATAACCTGCTGATGAAATTGTGCTGAATTTACTCTGCCCCAGAATCGGTGGAACGGTGACCCTTTCAGTTCAGAGGTTCGCGTGCATGTTTCATTGGGCAGTTTCATTATTCAAAATTTTATATAAATCAATCACTTGTTTTCATATAATTACATAGGTTAATAATGTCTATGTACTCGTGATCATATGCGAAAGCTACACGGCATCAATTTTCAAACTGCAATTGTATTAAGCGGCATCGATTTGAATTTGCAGTCGTCCTTCACAGCATCTGGCTTGTAGCATTCATCTTTGCACATTTTACATGTGTAGGGGCAGTCGTGCCCCAAATGCACAGGGTGTTTGGCACATTCAGGGGGTAATTGGGAAGGAGACTATGGAAAATGAAAGGTAGAAGTTTTATTTTGCCATTTTGGGCCTTGAAAATTGTGAATAGGTAACCGTTTCCGCTGAGTTGTTGCGTTTGTGTTTTGTAACGTATTTCCCAAAATGTTCATGCATTTTATGGATACACATGCCAATGCGTTTAACTCTTTGCATGTGGGGCAATGTGTTTCACATTTTCAAAAACCCACTGTTAAGTCAACATGTTTCACCAGTGGCCTACCTAGCTCCACTACTTAAGTTTCATATTTTAGTAGTTGAATGGTTCGTTGCCACTAGTGATGGAAAAGGCTCCGGAAAAAATGGCACTGCACCGCACTGGCACCGGTGCCATCGCGTCAAAATGGCACCTGGCACCTTGGGCACCAGAAAAGAAATGGCACTGCACCGCACCGGCACCGGTGCCATTTTGAAAAGAACAGCACCGGCTGCCGGTGCTAGCACCGAAAACACCACACCGGGCTGGAGGTTCAGAAGTATTTATTGGGTATTTTCTTAGAGGCCGCACTCTCGGAACTGCATATTTCCATGAATTATTTATCAATTTTGATGGTTGAGCACTTAAAATAATCAGAATGATGTGGCGATCACTTTATGAAGTAATTAGAATTATTACAAATGAAACGCTAATTCACAAGTAATTCACTGTAGTCAACTAATTGGGGTAAAAATGTTACTATATATTTTGTCATAAACTGACAACAAATTATGAACTAAATGTTGAAAGAAACATAATATTTATGACAGAAAATATGACACAATCTGTTGTTCACCCTTCAGCAGGGTATTCAAGAATTCAGAGTATAAATATTTGATGGGACATTTTTTTCTAAAATAGACTAAAAGCAGTTGGGTGAATATATTGCTGGATTTTAATATGATTAAGCACATGCTTTGGACGAAATTTTACACCCTATGAAAACTTGGCCGGTGCCTTTCACTTTGGCCCTAGTGCTAGCACCTTTGGCACCCACACAAAAATGGCACCACACCGCACCGGCACCAATGCTATTCTAAAAGAAATCACACCGGCACTGGCAGGGCACCCTCGAAAAAAGGCACTGCACCACATCAGCACCAGTGCTGGTGCCCAACAGGGCCAGCACCGGTGCCACAGTGTTTTTCCATCACTAGTTGTCACCACTACAACATGTTGTCATAGTAAATATTTAGGTACTCAGTTTAAGGTGATTCAGTTTCAGTGGCTAATGCTTCCCTAATGCTACACTCCCATTCAGCTATGGCTAAACTCCCATTCTTCCAGAAACCAGAAAATAAAGATCAGAAATTTCCAGTTGAAATACCCAGCGTACAATCTTCCCAATTCAGTGCTTTGTCAACTCTGCATGATTCCTGATCAATGCACTGCGAGCCAGCTGAGGTTTTTGAAGTACAGATTAGGTGTTTTATGTGTATTGCATTTTGGTGCCTCTTGTATTCATTAGTGGCACTTCCCGGCACCATAGGAAGAAATCGAGTTGGGAGTTAATGCACCTCCAACATTCCTCCATTTAATATCAGCCTCAAACAGTATTTTCTCGGATACCTTAATGTACCCAACCCAACTGTGGTCAAAAAGCACCTGTGACGCTGCGAGTATTAATTCTTAGATTCCCTGCCCCAGAATTAATGTCATGGCACAGCAGGCTGTCCGAATGGGAAACATGAGTGTGGAACGTGTAAACCCATTTTCAACATGCTTCCTATTTCCGGTGACACATTCCCCATCCATGCAAATGTGTTTCCCAGCGCATTTCTGAATTGTTTTTATATAATGCAATGCATATCTTCAAATGCGTTGCGTTTAATGAATATGCGCAGAAATGCATTACCAAAAGGATCTGAACACATCGCATGTGAGGAAAGTCTTTCACATTGTTCATGAAACACATTAAAAATAAAATGTGAAACATAATGTGTCAACACAGCATCCAGCCTGTTGCACAGCAATGATCATATCTGGGCACTGGCTGTCTACTTTATGGTAGATGTAATGCAGACCAGTCATGATTTACCTGGTGCTGAACTGCTGTCTGTATAAATTGTGTCGATCCACTGCTTTATATCACCTGAAAAAGCAAATACCGTATTACCTCGAATTATCCCCCCCCCTTGAATTAACCCCCCCTCGAATTAACCCCCCCTCAAAATGGGCTGGGGAAATAATAACCCCCCCCCTCGAAATACCCCCCTCCGGAATGATGTACATCATGTATGCAATGTACATGATGTATTTATTACTACTTATTTGCATCGCAGCTACACTTATCCGCTCATTTGTGTACAGATGTACATCTAAGCCCATCATAAAGCCCCAATATAACCTACTTTCTCACGTTTATTACCGTTTTTGTGTAAGAAAAAGCGTATTATTTACTATGAATTTCACGAAAATTTCTGACGAAATAATAAAAAAACCCTCGAATAAACCCCCCCCCTCGAATTAACCCCCCCTCAAATTTTGCTGGCGAAATAATAAACCCCCATGGGGGTATTTCGAGGTAATACGGTAAGCGTGTCCTCAATTGTCTATCAGAAATCTGTCATCCAAAGCTTTGAGCACACAAATTTACTTTCTGGGCAAGAATATGCCTTGTTCAGTCTATAAATATCTGTTCTGGACATGCCAAGCATGTGACCAATGCCAAGATATCCATTCCACATTGGAGCAGTTGGTGAGCCAGCTGGATACCTGCTGCGGATTTCCTGTAACTTGCCATACCAGCCATCAGGAGCAACTGGTAGAGGTACCGAGTTGTGAAAGTGTATTTACGCTTACCCAAAATATGTAGGTATTTGGGTAATTATACATATACTTACGCTTAGTACACTTTACGAAAAAACCCTTAGTTTTGTTACACATTCCCGGCTGAAAAATTTACCCTGGTACTGGGATAGCACATGTAAATGTCC
>CAXIWS010000472.1:0-10253 GCA_964036195.1 Sphaerolaimus hirsutus
CTGGCACCTGGCGCTAGCGCCAAAGCAAAAAGCGCCATGGCGCTTTTCTGGATCAAGGCGCCAAGCGCCAATGGCGCCAGCGCCAAAGTAGTACTGTATACTCAAGGGATGAGATGTTTTATAGATATGGAACGTGATAATTTTGATAGCTGAAAATGACCTACAGTAGTAGTGAACATAATCTGGTCCATTTTTTGTAATTTTGAACAGAAAATCGCTTTTGATAGGGCCTTACGCTTTTACCAGCCTACAGACAGCTAGCATTCAAATGAATGGATGATTATCAGAAAATATAATTAATTAGGTATACCTAATGTTAGACAATCTCTCAAAAGTAAAAATTTCATTCATTAACCTCTAAAAACCGCAGGAAAATATCAATAAGTATCAATAATTTAGCATTGGTCACATTCATTACATAACATCAGCTTGTAGTGACAATTGTGAAAACGTGTGATGCAGCTAGTAAAGGCATTTTTTGCAACTGCTCAATGAGTGACGCATCGGAAAGTGGCTCGCAATTTACCCTATTTAGAATAGCCATTTACGTCCACGGTGAATATAAATTAAAATACTTGGAATTTTTCGGAAATATCCTAAATTTTGTGGGCTTTACGTAGACGTATGGCGCTTTTTTGGCGCTAATTTTTATGCTAGCGCCAAGCGCCAATGGCGCCACACGATTATAGCGCCAAGCGCCAAAAGCGCCATGGCGCTTTTCCAGGTCGTGGCGCCAAGCGCCAATGGCGCCACAGCAAAATAGCGCCAAGCGCCAAAAGCGCCATGGCGCTTTTTGCTTTGGCGCTAGCGCCAGGCGCCAGCGCCATGGCGCTTTTACATCACTAGCCATGGCGCTTTGGCGCTATATTTTGTGGCGCCAGGAACAACCCTTGGCGCCAACGTGTTGGCGCTTTTTACATAGCTACTCGTGACTTTTCTTTTCACTTCTTCACCTGTGGAAATGGGAACGGGAACCACCCACGGGAATTATTTGAGGATTCATGCATGACCTTTTATTCAGTAAAGTAACATTTTCTAGACATCATCGGATACGGGTCAAATCACAATCGAAATCATCATAGCTGTTGGAACTGTGAACGAAGATATATCAGATAAGGATGAGGTGCGTTGTTTTTTTAAATTTACCTGAAATACCTATGTATTTATGATGGCGACAGCGAGGCATTGGAAAATTTTACGCTGTAAAATCGTTTTGGCACTCTTTTTGATATCGTTTTGTTTGGCTTCCCTCCACCACCCCTTCAATTCAATCTGATTCTTGATGGAATTTTATAGTGTGTTCCAAGGTAATTTGATGGAATACTATCACTATCCAAACAAAAACACCTAACGAACGATTATTACATCTTCCAGGATAATTCCAGCATATTGCCACTCGTCGCTTCATGTGAGTTGTTTTACAGAATGTACAAAGCTACAAACAGCACCAGGTGCCAGTTCCGCAAAATAAGAAGTGAGAAGTGAAATGGCAAAGGCGAAGTAAAAGCGCAAAAGCGAACTGAAATGGCAAGTGCGTTGGCAAGTGAAATGGCGAAAGCGAAGAGAAATTACTGTTTATTTTCATTTTTTTACTTAGCTTTTGCCAATTCACTTGCCGTTTCACTTCATCCTTTGCGCTTTTACTTCGCCTTCGCCATTTCATTTCTCATTTTGTCACTTCTCATTTTGCGGAACTGGCCCCAGGGAGTATTTTGTGAGGGTTTATTTATTTCTCAGCTCGCTCTTACCTGGGGCTTTTTCGAGGGTGTCAATTCAAAGGTTAATTCGGGGAAACACGGTAACAACCTACCATATATCCTCGAATAAGTCCCAGGGAGTTATTTTTTCGTCAGAAGTTTTTGAGGGGGGGTTATTCGAGGGGGGAAATTATTTCTTCATCAGAATTTTCAGTAATGCTGCAATTACAGCTCGGGCATAACATTGACCGGGCGTAAAATTGATTTTCGGTGTAAAATTAATTACAGATGAATGGATAAAGATACAACATTGTTATTTCAGTCAAAGAAAGCTTAGATGCAGACATTTCTTGTGCCCAAAGCTCATGAGGTTTTTTAATGGTACTGGGAGTTATGAATTTTACCACAATTTTTTTTATTATGTGCTGTAAGTTGCATAAAATTAGGGCGTAAAATTAAAACAATTTGTGCCAAAATTCATAACTTCTAGTACAATCAAAATAAACTGTTGAGCTTTGGACACAAGGAACATCTGCATGTGCGCTTTCTTTGACTGAAATCACAACGCCATATCTTTATCCATTCACCTGTAATTAATTTTATGCCCAAAAATCAATTTTACACCCGGTCAATTTTAAGCCCGAGCTGTAATCGCATCATAAAAAGAATGATTTATTTACTGCACAAATGGGGTAAATCTGGTATACCAGATTTACCCCATTTGTGCAGTAAATAAATCATTCTTTTTATGATGCGATTACAGCTCGGGCTTAAAATTGACCGGGTGTAAAATTGATTTTTGGGCATAAAATTAATTACAGGTGAATGGATAAAGATATGGCGTTGTGATTTCAGTCAAAGAAAGCGCACATGCAGATGTTCCTTGTGTCCAAAGCTCAACAGTTTATTTTGATTGTACTAGAAGTTATGAATTTTGTACTAGGAGTTTATACGACCCACATTGGAACTTTGCCAACGGTGACATATGAGTAAGCTGAGGGACACTTTGAAGTATATTTTGTATACTTCAATTTCTGGCTAAGTGCCAACATTCGGGGGGTAGCGATTTTTGAATGAAAAAAATGCAAAGCTGCCAACTATGGTGATCAGGGGTTTAACATAAATCATTTGTAGGACTACAGAATTCATATTCAAGCATTGAAATCAATGTTACTGAACTCTCGCTGCAACATAATACGTTTATTTACATATTAAATACATACCGTATGTCTTCTAATAGAACGGCATACCTCCAATAGAACGGCACATCCAATAGAACAGTAGGTTTTGGCACATTTTGGCACTCATGAACACAATAGAACGGCAATTCCAATAGAATGACTGGTAAAGTCGGCAGACGTATCGCCCTACAAACATTTGCGTCAGTCTCTCCAGTGGAGAGTGCATGTCGTCATTATTGTGACGCAATATTTTTATGATTGGAATGGATCGGGTCACGTATGAAAACTTGGCTCTTATGCCAGTTTCCAGTTGTGTATTATACAAACGCGCGTGAAAAGTCAAAGTTAGCCAAAAATCGTTAAAAGGTGCTCCACTTTGCCAATTTCCACCTTTATAATCGCTATTTTTGTTTATATAAATACATGGTTATATAGTTAGTGTTAGCCTTTTTTATTTACATTTATAGCGGATTTCGCAATTTTGGCTGGCTGCCAAGTTATCATATGGGGACTCTTCCATTGGAACAGAGCCAACGAATGAAAAATTAACAAAAACGGTAAAAGGGTCATTTAAACAGTCAAATTTTTTCGCTTCCAACGGACAACGTTGGAACGAAACGTTGAAACGGGCGGCGTGCACGCACGGACACGGCAAAGCGTCCATTTCTCTTTTAATATTTTTTTCTTTTTCAATTCCGAGCGTCCGGGTGGGACCCAAGTTTTGTGTTCGCTCTATTCGCGAGCGAATTCTAACTCTCCGATTTTGTAGGGTGAAATGTCCGCCGACTTTAGGATTTATGTTGGGAGTGTGCCAAAACACAAAAATGAATCAAAAATGGATGGTGATAACATGCAAAGCAAATAGGTAGGTGTTACATCTGAAATTGATGCTCTGATATTTAAATATTGCTCAAGCTTCATTAAAAATAAAGCTATTTTGAAATGAGAAATGTGTGAAAAAATTGGTGAAAAAAATAGAACGGCAGCCTCCAATAGAACGGCACCTCTAATAGAACGGCAGGTAAAATAGTTGACGAAAAAAATAGAACGGCGCTCTTCTATTAGAATAACTACGGGTCGGTAACACGTTTTTGTAAATGTGAGATGTTGTGAAATTTTTTCTTCCCATATAAGTGGGGGGAGTTATTCGAGGGGAGTTATTTTTTCCTTACAAGAGGGGGGGACTTATTCTAGAGGGGGGACTTATTGGAAGATATAGGGTATATTTAATTTGCCGCGGCTCGCAGTGTCACTGCTGTTCATCGCGGTGCCAATTGTTGCGGTTGCCGGGATTCTTTTCCATCGGCGCTACAAGAAAAAATCGACAGCTGATAAAGATGCGGAAAACAAAGGGCAAACGGGCGGTAGTGAAGGAATTACGGAGTCGCCGCTTTTCGCGACAGGCGGGACGATATATAATTAGTCCCACGCGTGTTTTACGCGCAGCTTAATTCACCGTGTCCGAAAATATACCAAATTTCCCCGAAATTTATTTCGTCAGAAATTTTTGTGGGGGATAAAGCCGGAGTTACAGCATGACAATAAATATTTTTTGGACACGATGTAGATATCGGTTAGTGCTTTCAACATGTCAATTTAGGAATATCTTTAAGCGTTCTTGAGTAATCGAATTTGCGGCGACATGTTTTTGTCGCTTCACCTTCTATTTATCGTTATGCTGTAACTCCGGTTTTATAGTAAAGTATAGGCTTTTACATACCCACACCTGGATATAAATAAGTGTGACAAACAAGGATATATTTGTTTATAAAAGGATATACCTTATTTCCTCGAAATATTTACCCCCAGGGGGTTTATTTTTTTATTTCCTCGAAATACCCCCCTTGAATTAACCCCCCCCCCTCGAAATACCCCAGGTGTTTTCGTGCTGGGAAAAAATAAACATGATTCATGTACAGTGCATAAATGCTGTACATTATTCCAGACATGGGATATTTCGATGGGTATATTTTTCCTCAATTCGATCAGACCTGGGGGTATTTCGAAGGGGGGTCAATTCAAGGGGGAATAACTCGAGGAAATAAGGTACGCTGCCTGATTGAATGAGATTCAGTCCAGATTTCTTCAGAAATCGTTTAATTACCAAAGAAATGAATCGGGCTGCCTGAGCAAAAACGCGTTGGGCTAATTTAATATCGCTCCAGAATCAAAAGTACCGAAAGTATCGGTCAAAACTCAAAACGAATTTAAAGGGCCTGACAAACCGTCTGAAACCGGTTCAAAGGGACCGAATGAAGCTTTCGTGCCTAGGAGAAAATGGTTACAATCATCTGGGAAGTCCAAGGGGCAGACACCCGCCACACCCGAGAATAAAGTTCCAGAGCCTGCTAAATCCAACAGCTGGGGAAAAAACTCGGCTGTACAGGGTGCGAGGTCGAAACGCTCCTCCAACCAGAGGAGTGATGTCACGTCGAAGTTCACTTCGATTATTCAGGTTAAATGTACCGTATTTCCTCGATTTACCCCCCCCCTTGAATTAACCCCCCCTCGGAATACCCCCAGGTGTTTTTGGGCTGGGAAAAAATAACCCCCCGCCCCTCGAAATACCCCCGTCTGGAATTATGTACATGATGTATGCAGTGTACATTGTGTATACCGTATTTCCTCGAAATACCCCCAGGGGGTTTATCTTTTCAGAGTGGGAATTTTGAGAGAAAAACGTGAAAAATGCAACAATAACCACCATTTATAAGTTTTTACAGCCTTATATAAGGATGTAGATGGTATGAACGATGTTCTAACGTAACACAGTAAGTGTTTTGAACGTCTGTTATGCATTTCCCGGATCACAAATTCATAGTGCCCATTTTGAGGGGGGTATTTCGAGGGGGGGGGGGGGTATTTCGAGGAAATACGGTATATTGGTCGCAGTTTGCATCGCAGCTACACATGTACTAGTTTGTGTCGCGATAGACGTTGATATGTCCAAATATACCCTACTTGGACACGTTAATACACAGAACCTAATACAGATATCGGAGCAACACAAGTCATCACCCATCGGTCATAGTGGGACAGCATCAGCCAAGTTGGTGTTACCTATATTTATGTGTTCATTAGTTTGTTTGTGCAGTACCTAAATTTGACATCAGCTTTAGGATATTCGGCCTAAAATTACCAGTTCATTAATACAGTAGCTAAACGTTTTCGTCAGGTCTCTAGTTAAAATGATGCCGTTTTATGACATGTTATTCCTTGGCAGTGGGCCAACTATTTTTTATACTTTATCAGGCGGTTTCTCTACTGTCCTGTGATGCAGAGTGTAAACAGGGCCAAAATAAATACCTGTAGGGCAGCATGACAAAAATAGGGACAATGTTGATCGCAATACTTTTCACTGTTTTTGTAAACTAGGGATAAAAGTAAAATGCAGAATTAAAACTGGCCATAATAGTACTTACCTAATTCACAATGCATGATCAAAGTTGTTTATTACCAGACAGGAACTTTTTGTCTAACATGTATGTAGGTATCTAAACCAAATATTTGTGACCTCATCATCACAAACTACTATGTTATGCCACATGATTTTGTCAACTTTCATTGGTGTGTCAAGAATCCATAATGAGACTGCACTTTTACAGGCCTCCATCGTTGGTGAAGACACCGTGATTCTTTTTCTTTACTAAATCTGACCAGAGGTTATTTTGTCTGGTACAATTTTGTTTGTGATCAAAGTGAAGTAAATCGTGAAGGTGAAAGAAGTGTAGTGAAAGCGATGTGAGAGTGTCATCATGCTGTTAGAACAGAGTTGGAAAAACGTAGGTATTTACGTTTACCTGAAATACCCAGTTATTCAGGTATTTATACTTACGTTTACGTTTACGTTTTCCAAAAATACCATTACGTTTTGTTACGTTTTCCTGACCAAAATACCCGGGTACTAGGGAAAACGTAAAAAACTTGTGATCGTTCACACGCGCACATGCTCAAATGGGCCGCACCACCTGCAGCCAACAATATTCTTATGTTTTTGCATAAATGTAAATGTACATCTACATACAAAAAAGCGGTGTATGAAAAAAGTGACTGCACGCTTGCACTTACACATGGAATACTGGGTACATATTTGTAAACTAGCAGGATTCTCTCCGACCTTCGGTCAGGTTTTGTAGTGCAGAGTTGGAAAAACGTATTTACATTTACCCGAAATACCCGGTTATTCGGGTATTTATATTTACGTTTACGTTTACGTTTTCCAAAAATACCATTACGTTTTGTTACGTTTTCCTGACCAAAATACCCGGGTACTAGGGAAAACGTAAAAATTCTGATCTTCAGTAGTTTCTTAGTGGCCGCGCCCTCAGACGGAACTGCGTATTTCCATGAATTCTCTACAGATTTTGATCGTCGAGCACTTAAATTCATCATAAAAATGTGCCGATCACTTTAGTGCAGCGATTGAGAATATAGGTAACTGTATTTTGTAATAAACAGACAACAAATTATGAACAAAAAAGTGAAAGAAATCTCATATTTATGATTCAAAGTTCAACACAATTCCAGGTACCCTCTTCAGATAGGTGTGGCAGATTTCACAGTATATTTGATGGAGTGTTTTTCCAAAATAGACTACCGTATTTCCTCGAAATACCCCCCCTTCGAAATCGGCACTATGAATTTATGGTATGGGAAATGCATAACAGATGTTCAAAACACTTACTGTGTTACGTTAGAACATCGTTTATACCATCTACATTCTTATATAAGGCTGTAAAAACTTATAACTGGTGGTTATTGTTGCATTTTTCACGTTTTTCTCTCAAAATTCTCACTCTGAAACAATCACCCCCCGGGGGGTATTTCAAGGAAATACAGTAAAACAGTTTTAAAAGTTTCAATGCACTGAAATTAGGTACTGTCTGTTCCCCTTACATAGGTGGCTGTAGAGTGACCATTTAGCCATGGGCTTGTGAAATTTGCTAAAATAATTAGTTGATAATTAATAATAATAATAATAGTTGTCTCACTCATTTTGTTGATTATGGTGAGCATGTAGTGCTAAAACATGACGATATCATGGAAATCAGCTATTGGCCCATCCAAAGGTGAAAATAATGGTATTTTCCAAAGCACAGTGGCAAATACGACACATATAACATTTTTACGTTTACGCTTTTTTTTACGTATTCCTTGGTATTTTAAAAATACCTTACGTTTTAGTATTTATACTTTTGATTTGGAAAAGGTATTTACGTTTACGTTTACGTTTTCTAAAAATACCAGTATTTGTACAACTCTGTTGTAGTGTTCTAATCCTACAAAAAAGCATTATTTCAAATTTGTTAGATGCAGGTGTTTAATTAAAGGGTGGAGGGTGTAATGCATACATTCAACGGAGTGCATATTTCAAATCAAGGCAATCAAAAACCCACAAATGCAACATTTCACAATTTCTAATTTATTAGCCCCAGGGGATCTATTTTAAGGCTAACAGTAATGTAGAGTCAAAATGGAGTGCATATTTTAAATCAGTGCAATTAGAAACCTACAAAATGCATCATTTCACAATTTGAAATTTTTGGCCCTAGGGGTTCATTATCAGGGTTACAGTAATGTAGTGTCAGAATGGAATGCATATTTGAAATCAGTGCATGAAAATATGCACAAATGCATCATTTCACAAATTGAAAGTTTTTGGCCAATGTTATAGTAATGTTATTGTCAACTCCCATAAACTCAGCCCCTAATTTGGTAAACTCACATCAACTCAACTCCCATAAACTCAGCCTCTAATTTGTAAACTTTTGTCAACACAGCTCCTTATTTTTAAACTTCTGTCAACTCAACCCTAATTTATAAACACCTGTTAACTCAACCCTGAATTGTAAACTCAACCCTTAAAAACTCAAGTCAACCCCCTATACATGTGCAATTGCATTCTTGGAAAGCTACTCTGCCATATGTGAACCCTGTTTGTCAAGATTGTAAAGGGATCGTGTTTGTAAAGGGCATTTTGTGCTGATAAAAAATGTCCACTTTGTGTGTAAAAACACACAGGAATCGGGCAGAAGCAGAAACGTCCTATCTTTTACGTTGGAGCATACTTTCCACACAAATAAATAGTGGCTTTCTAATATGGTATTGATGTCCATTTGAGAGACGCACTTCATGTCCATTTGAGAGACACAGTTCATGTCTATTTGCTGTGGAGGCAGCGTCCACTTTTTGTTTGGCTTTAGCCATTTTTTTACTGATATACTTCTTTTGTGTGGCCAGTGGCCCATGCTTCCCCGAATGACACCCAGTAGGTGTCTTGCTGAACAATATATATGGTGGCGAGTAGATGGCGCCACTCCACAAAAATGGTGCCATTTTGGAGTAGATGGCACTGCCGTTTTGGAGTAGATGGCACTGCCGTTTTGGAGTAGATGGCACCACTTAGGGTGTCAAATTTCCGTTTTCCATTTCCGTTTTCCGCAGGCAAATTTTTTCCATTTTCCGTTCCGTTTTCCGGCTGCTGAAAATTTTTTTTCCGTTTTCTGTTCCGTTTTCCAGCAACTTTTTTTCCGTTTCTGTTTTTCCGGCTCATTTTCTGTTTTCCAGCTAAATTTTCAGTTTTTCTGTCTTTTCCATTTTCCGCCTCAATTTCCAGTTTTTCCGCCTCATTTTACCTTTTTCTGGCCCAACTTTCTGTTTTCTGATCAGCCAAACTGGTAGAAATTCATGCAGATTGTCAATGATGTGAAAAAATTTTCTGTTTCCAGCAAAATTACTGCAATTTTTTTCTACTTCCAGCAAAATTCAAGCAAATTTTATCCATTCTCCAGCAAAATTTTAGCAAGTTTTTCCATTTCTGTGCAAATTTGATTTTTCCGTTTCCGTTTTTCCGGCCTCTTTTTCTGTTTTCCAGCCGCTGAATTTTTTTTCCATTTCTGTTTCCGTTTTCCGCCAAGTGAAATTTTTTACCGTTTTCCGTTCCGTTTTCCGGGCGCTGAAAAAATTTTTCTGTTTCCGTTTTCTGTAAAAAAAATTTTTTTGACACCCTAGCGCCACTCCATGTAAATGATGCCGTTTTGGAGTAGTTGGCGCCACTCCATGAAAATGGCACCGTTTTGGAGTAGATGGCACCACTCCATAAAATTGCACAATTTGAAATCATAACCCTTGAAGACCCATATAGTGGCAGTATCACATCAAACAGCACTATATTTTGATCAAAAATATGCAACCCATAACTTGGATGTGGGCCAAGTTTATATGTGACTGGGTGAATTTCATCCTACAAATATCGGCTGGCATGGTGCCAACGTGTGCCAACGATATTTGCATATGCTATGTGTTAAATGACATATCCAAAACTCATTGAGAAATGTCTCTTAAACGAAATTGGTCCGCCATTAAGAGTTAAGGA
>CAXIWS010000473.1:0-101617 GCA_964036195.1 Sphaerolaimus hirsutus
AAATGTAAAAACCTATAATATTTAAGTTAACTTTCTTATGTTCTCTTTTATATTCAATTAATTCAACTCGTCAAGATTTCATTCATATTTACATTCCCATTTTAACATCTTCACCTTCACCAATTAATATCTCAAGCGATGTTGTTTACAACGTGCGCTTCACATCGTTCACATATTTAGATCTTAGTCATTGCTCACATTCCGCCACATTTCCTTGACAAGCAGCACGCATATACGCCGTCATGTTTATGTTAAGCGGCGGGCCCGCCCCGAGCAGGGCGCCGGGCCCGCGCGCCATTTCAAATGCCGTCTGGCTTGTCTCACATTTTCACTATCTTGCCAGTTTAGCTCGCTTTTCATCGGAGAAGCGAGCGGGCAAGGATTGAACTTTCACAATTGGAAATGTTGGGTAAAAATCGGAGATTAGAGCCGACCGATTGGCGCCAAACCAATCGCCATCGGTCGGCCCTTAAAAGCCGATTTCACAGCTACAATCGGCAGTGTTTGCAACCTCGTCAACTTCACACGAATCTCTTCCTAGGATCTAAATAAGCGCCGTAGTCACTTATTAAGTCGCTTGTTTTTGGTGCTAAGTTTAACGCTTGGTGCTCTAAGTCACCTCAGTGCTTTATTTCACACCAGCGCTGTTTGAGGTGCTTTATTCACAACCGCGCCACTTAATTCTCGCCTTTTGTCGTAATTAAGTGCCTTCTTTTAATTGCCTTATTTCTCCGGTAATTAGAGCTTCTTTTACGTTTTATTTAAGTAATTAATTTAGTTGTAAATTAATTCCTTTGTTTACGTATATTTTATATATATTATATTTACATTTAATTCTTTGTATTTAATCGACTAAATAAAAACGTTCGTCAAAACCTTTGGTAAACAATCTAAATTTGCTTCACACTAACTCACGTCAATTCACTTCAACTCAACTAATCACATTTGATAAAATAACGGAACGTCAATTAGAGACGACGCTTCACGTCAACTTTCACTTGTTCACATTTGTCCTCTTCCTCGGTTAGGAATAGGAGCTGGTTCACAAGTCACTTCAACAAGTTCCGTATTATTTTACATGTCATGCAAAATGTCAAGTGTCATGTCAAATTTCAAGCAAAGTGGCAATTGTTATGACAAATGTCATGCAAAGGGTTAAATTGTGTATCCAAATCTTGTGTTATTGTATCCATAATATGTTTTGTATCCAAATCTTATGTTTTTGTATCCAAATGTTCACATACGATTTGGATTAACAACAACATAATTTGGATACAAAACATAAGATTTAGAAATAAAACATAAGATTTGGACACAGTTTGCGTGACAATTGATACTTTAATTTTTACATGTCATGACAATTTACACTTTACTTTACATTTGTCATGACAGTTGACACTTTGCATGACATTTTACATGACATTTGACACTTTACAAAGCCTGGGACTGCCCACAGATCCATGAATAAACAGATAGAAACTCAAGCAATGAGTTAAAATTTTACAAAAAATATATGAATTTTTATACAATTTTACAAAAATTTTACAAAAATTCGAATTTTTATACAATTTTACAAAATTTTTACAAAAATTCGAATTTTTATACAATTTTTATTTTTATTCTTAAATTTTCCATTTTATTTTATTTTATTTTATTCTTGAATATTCCATTTTATTTTTATTTTATTTTTATTTTTTTCTGAGATTTTGCCAACCCTGCTTGTAACTACCGTATTTGCTCGAATAATTCCGCTGTGGAATCATTTTTGTAAGACTTTCTGAAGGGGGTAATACCATTTGGGGGATAATTCAAGGAGCGAAATTACTATTCCAATTTCAAAATGTTTCTGTCGATTCATTCCACAAACTATCAATGTTTTTGTGGGATTTTTCTGGGTCTGAGTATGTTACGAACAATAATGGAATTCCGTAGAATTTCAGGCGGAATAATAAACCCTTGGAATACGCGACCCCACCTTAAAATTTGCCAGCGAAATAATATTCCCCCGGGGGTGTATGTCCAAATAAACCTTCACATGCACACCCAAATAACAAAGTACCATATTACCTCGAATTATCCCCCCCTTGAATTAACCCCCCCCCTCGAAATACCCCCCTTAAAATTCGGCTGCGGAAATAATAAACCCCCCCCCCTCGAAATACCCCCCCCTAACATTGAGTGTAAAGAGAACGTACATGACAAATACCGCAGTTTGTGATCTGTACACTGCAGAATACACGTTAAAACTGAAGATTGAGTGACGTTAGTGAAGGGTTTATGTGTATATACAGTTATATACCTATAAAGACATATACATCTATGTAATTGTTCGATTTTACTACGTCCGTGTATGGGGAATTTCCGAAAATTTCTGGCGAAATAATAGACCCCCCCCTCGAATTTTGCAGGCGAAATAATAAACCCCCTGGGGGTATTTCGAGGTAATACGGTATTTACAAGTAAAATTTTCAACGTTTTATTTACAACAACTCTGGCGTGTAAACATATCAGGTGCCGCGGGCGAAACACCAAATAACTATTGGCGCTTTTCGAGGGATGACCTCATGATCGGATCTGATTTTCCTGTGAATTATTTTCAAGAGTGAGTTTCTGCTAAGTTGCATTTTGGTAAATTACTATATTTGAAATGAAAAGGATCACTGACAATTTAAATAGTATCTATTATATTCCAGTACATTACACCTTACAACGAAATCTACCATATCCCATCTGAAAAAAAGAACAAACATAAAAAAGTTTTCATCAAATTTATCAAATTGCCTTGATAAATATAATGAAAATCTTTTTATTTGTTTGTTCTTGTATTCAGATGCAATATGGTAGATTTCATTGTAAGGTGTGATGCAGAGTTGTACAAATACTGGTATTTTTGGAAAACGTAAACGTAAACGTAAATACCTTTTCTAAATTGTGAGTATTAATACTGAAAACGTAAAATACTTCTAAAATACCCGGGTAAACGTAAAAAAAACGTAAATGTAAAAATTTATTTGAAGTGCCCCACCCATGATCAAGTGCATTGAAAAACACTCTTGTTTTTTCCTATTTCAACCATTTCTCAGCTAATACAATTACATTCTTGCTTACCTATGTTGTTTATCAAACAATTGAGAAGATAATTGGCCAAAAACATAAATTGTACGTATTATATCAGATAAAAAGTTCAAAATGCACTGTTTTTGTGCATTTTCCATACGATTTTTACGTTTTCTCTGGTACCCGGGTAATTGTGCCAGGAAAACGTAACAAAACGTAATGGTATTTTTGGAAAACGTAAACGTAAACGTAAATATAAATACCCAAATAACCGGGTATTTCGGGTAAACGTAAATACGTTTTTCCAACTCTGGTGTGATGTCGCTGGAGTATAACAGAAGGAACCTATATAACCTCATAAAATTTTTTCTGCTGTAACTAAGTTGTCACATAAAAGGAAAGTGACAGATTTCTGATAACCCACCCAATGAAAGGGGACCTTATCAAGAATAAACAGCATACAAATAAGAAAAAATACAGAATCTTATGAAATATCTGGGGAAAAACATGTATGACAAAAATTAGGGTAAGGCCGGCTACTTAACTTAAGGTAAACTAAATATCCTAATTTCCATTTTGATACAATTGACAACACCCGCAGCATTCCAAAGTTCCAGTCAAATCAAAATCCTGGTGCCAGTTCCACAAATTGAGAAGTGAGAGTAAATTGGCAAAAGCGGAGTAAAAATAAAAATAATAAAAGGCGATTTCCCTTCGCTTTTGCCACTTCACTTCTCACTTCTCAATTTGCGGAACTGGCCCCTGGTGATTGCAAGTACTACAGTTACGAATCTTCTACACGAACTGTGCTAGATGGTAGTGATGGAAAAGCGCCAGAAAAAATGGCGCCAGGCGCCAAGGGCGCCATGGCGCCATTCAGAAAGTGGGCGCCAAGCGCCAAGGGCGCCACAGAAAAAGGGCGCCAGGCGCCAAGGGCGCCATGGCGCCATTCGGAAAGTGGGCGCCAGGCGCCAGGGGCGCCACGGATAGAGGGCGCCAAGCGCCAAGGGCGCCATGGCGCCATTAGGAAAATAGGGCGCCAGGCGCCAAGGGCGCCAGGAAAAAGAAGTGCCTACAACACCCTGCTTGTGCTAAAAATGTTGCTACAGCACCGTGGTACACGCATTCACGTCTTAATTCGCGTTCTTCAGGATGTAATGAACAAAAACACATCTGGCAACAAAAAAATTTTCAATAAAATCCACATGACGAATTCAAACACAATGGAAATTGTCATTTGATAACAATCCATTCACTTCAAATAGGCTTTTCCAATCAATATTTCCCTGAAATGGACAAAAACGGAATTGCAACGATTTGAATCCTTTTTTATAATTTTGCAAGTTCGACGGTCCATCACTCTTGTCGTCTGATCCGTCAGACACATCTGATGAAACGTTGGACGAAAGATTTCCACGGACTCACACCACTTCGTCCATTTTTCTGACGAATTTAGATCATCCACAGATGCATTTTTCATTATTTTTTTCATTTACACAGCACTCACCTTGAAACCCTGCTGGCGCCTTTTTGGCGCCCTTTTAAAGCAGGGCGCCAGGCGCCAAGGGCGCCACGGAAAAAGGGCGCCAAGCGCCAAGGGCGCCATGGCGCCTTTCAGAATGTGGGCGCCAGGCGCCAAGGGCGCCACAGAAAAAGGGCGCCAAGCGCCAATGGCGCCATGGCGCGGCGCCCTTTGGCGCCCTCAAATGGCGCCAGCGCCATGGCGCCATTCCATCACTACTAGATGGTCAAGATGAGTGTGAAGAAGTATTTTCTACTCACAGTGCCATGTGTGAAAAAAGTGAGTGTGAATGCACGTTACAGAAGCAAATGCAAACGACACCTTAACAACATACCGTATTTCCTCGAAATACCCCCAAGGGTTTTATTTTTTCATAGTGGAAATTTTGAGTGGGGGGGGGGGGGTTAAACGAGGGGGTTATATCGAGGGGTTTTTATTATATCGCCAGAAAATTTTTGAACTCCCAGTACTAATTCGTCGTTGTTAACATACGCTGAGGTAGAAAAATGGACCGATAACTGAGATGTATTAACGTCTGTAGACTTATAAAAGTGTGTAGACGGTACAAACCCTGTTCTAAAAGTTCTGTTCTTGCATAATAAATGAATTTTTCCATACCCTTTTTCGATCTTCACTTTCCATTTTCCTGCCAAGTTGTAAATGCACCTTTGTATGGTTAATTCGTGTAAAGAGTCACCGTTCTCGGAAACCTAAAAAAATAACTAAAATAACAGTAAAGATAGAAGGAAAAGTGACATATTTACCTAATTGTGGCATGCACGAATCAAGCATAATTTCAATATCAACTGTCAAATTACAGCATCACCGGGACAGAGTTACAAGCTAATAGCCAAAAATCAACTACCACTGGTTGTAAGCTCACACAGTGCCATCACTGGTGCCAGTCCCAGACCCTGTAAAAGACCCTGTAAAATGTCGTGTGTCATGTCAAAGACCCTGTAAAATGTTGTGCATCATGTAAAAGACCCCATAAAGTCATGTGTATCCAAATCTTATTCTAGACTATACAAATTTTATGTTTTTGTATCCAATCTTGCATTGGACACTTTAGAGGGCCTTTTACATGACACATGACATTTTACAGGGTCTCTACCAGGGTTTGGGACTGCCCCCCTGGAGACGACGTGCGCCAATGCGCCCACCAGTGTATGATGCACAAGTGGTGCTTTGCATTTGCACACAACCCAACCACTGGCCACTGCATTTCATACGCACAAATGGCTGCCGACACGAAAATTCTTAGCACTATAGCCAGTCGCGGCTACAACTATTATGCCAGGAATGTCATTGAAGGTATTTTACGTTGTGTTTACAGCAAAAATGTGTGTGTGTGATGCGTCGTGAAGTGTTTTCACGCCGACACTTCCCGATGCTTCACGAACCACGCTAGCACAGCAAAAATGGATCCGTGAAGCGTGTGGAAGCGGCCTTGATGCGCTGGAAGCGGCGCGCTTCTACACGCTTCCACCAACATCGCGAAAATCTTGGTGAAGTGTTTTCCACACGCTTCACCGCGTGCTTCAAGCGCATCCAAAATGTGGAAGGCACTTCACATCGCTGGCGCTTCCACGCGCTTCCCGTATGTATACATGTGTGGGAGCGCCATATAAGGAAGCGTGAATTGCCTT
This sequence comes from Sphaerolaimus hirsutus, assembly GCA_964036195.1. NCBI lineage: Eukaryota > Metazoa > Nematoda > Chromadorea > Monhysterida > Sphaerolaimidae > Sphaerolaimus > Sphaerolaimus hirsutus. The sequence continues at coordinate 6,229 of CAXIWS010000473.1, forward strand.
CACGCGGATTTTCGTGATGTGTGTGGTAGTGCTGGCATGCTTGGTGAAGCGTCGGGAAACGTCGGCGCGAAGACACTTCCCGACGCTTCACCGCGCATCCACACACCCATTTTTGCTGTGTAACACTACCACATAAATACACACACATCACTGCAGCTTTCCGGGCACAGTGCCACGAGAAATTAGCCGCCGATGCGCAAAGCACGCAGGAATCGGCATACTTCCAAGGCAGGTGTTACGCAATCTACAGTGGCATAGACAACTTTAACTACGACACAGCCAAACAGACGTGCAAGGACAAGGGCAATGCATATGGATTTATTGGAGGATTGGCGTTCATCAAATCAAAGACAATGCTAGACAAATTGGGGAAGATATTTTCAGTGTGTATTTAAAAATTTACGACTACCGTATATACTCAAATAATCCCCCCAGGGAATTATTTTTTCGTCATACATTTTTGGTGGGGGGCTATTCGAGGGGGAAATTATTCAAGGGGGGAATTGTTATTTCCTCAAAAAAATTAAGCATTTTTCTATGAACTGATTTAAAAGAAATATGTTTTATTTACTAAATAATATGTAATTTTGGTTCAAATTGAATGCAAACACTTTATCATATGCCTGAAGAGGGGGGGGGGATTATTCGAGGGGGGAGATTATTGTTCCTCACTCGTCTAAGAGGGGGGAATTAATTAAGGCGGGGAATTATTCGAGTACGTATATACAGTATATTAAACGCAATCCGTAATCATTATCTAAATAATCAACATTTCAGACAGTTGCAAGAACTGTGTATGTTGAAGGCTTTCAGGCAAACAAGACCTTGCAGCCATATGGGAACTGGGTGTACCCAAACAAAAAAACTGGGCACTATGTAGATTTTCACTTGCCACCAAGTGTGTGGCTACCCGGTCAACCTAATCGAATTGAATTGGCGGCTTATTTGAGGGTAGTATTTGCACCTTATTATGACCCACCTATCATCAAAGATTACTACTATTCTGGTATTGGTATTCAAGATGGTTTTGTTCTGTGTGAATTTGGTATGTTTTGATGAATTTTTTATATATTTTCATGTATTTCTTTGTGAACAGTCTTTTATTCCCACTAGTTAATAAATTTGAGTTCAACACTGAACTGGGATAAAAACAGTGAACAACACAAGGTGGCAGTTCTGCAAGAGGCAAAGTAAGTGACAAATGATAAAAGAATAATAATTTGGCAAATGTAAAGTTAAGAGTGAAGTAAAAAGTTAAGAGTAGATTCAAAAGTTAAGAGAAACATTGCAAATGTCAAAAAAGAATTATAGAAATAACAATAAAAAGTAAAAATCAATTCAGATCTAGAAAGCATTTTTTAAATGACAATCATGAGGATTTTGAGAGCAATATAAAGTCAGCAGACGTATCGCCCTACAAACATTTGCATCAGTCTCTCCAGTGGAGACGGAGAGTGCATGACGGCATTAGGTATTGTGACGCAATATTTTGACCATTGGAATAGATCGGGTCACATATGAAAACTTGGCCCTTATCCCAGTTACCAGTTGCGTATTATACAAATGAGAGTGAAAACTGAAAGTTAGCTAAAAATCGTTAAAATTTGTTTCGCTTTGCCAATTTCCACCTTCATTATCGCTATTGTTGTTTATACACATGGTTATATAGCTATTGTGAGCCTATTTTATTCATATTAATAGCGGATTTCGAAATTTTGGCCAGCTGCCAAGTTCTCTTCTGTTGGAATGGAGCCAATGAATGAAAAATAAAATTAAAATAAAAACGGTAGTTTGAACGGTGAAACGGTAGCTTGAACGGTCAAATTCTTTACAAGAACGTTGAAAATGTAGATAACTAGGGCGTGGCACGCACGGACACAGCGAAACGTCCATTTCTCTTTTAATATGATTTTCTTTTACAATTCCTCGCGTCCGCGTGGGACACAAGTTTCGTTGTTCGCTCTATTCACGAGCGAATTCTAACTCTCCGATTTTGTAGGGTGAAATGTCCGCCGACTTTAGCAATTTTTCACTTTTTTCATTTTTATTAGAATACAGTCCTTGTCATTTAACATTTTTCTTGCCACTTGTTACTTTACTCTTAACTTTTTACTTCATTCTCACCTTGTCATTTGTCAAATTACTATGCTTTTATCATTTGTCATTTTACTTTGCCTATTTTGAAACTGGTCCCAGGTTGCGGGCGAGGTATTAGTAATCTCATCTCATCTTTCATTATTATCACCACAGAAAACCGAGAAAACACCTACATTCCAAAGTGGATTCCAGTAGGACAAAACGAACAAATTATTGAAGAACATGTACTGGATGAATTTAACAATATTCCAACAATTGAAGTATGTGGACTTTTGTGCAAGAAAAGGACTGACTGCGCATCAATTGCATTCAACTCTGGCACACTGGTAGGTCTTTGAATTCTACAATTTTGTCTTTAGTCTTAAGCATAATGATCATGTAAATAAGAAAAAATAAAGTGAAGTTGACTTGCCTATGAGGTCGCCATGGTTTTAGAATGAATTTTTTTTAGAAAGTATTTTGAATAAAAAATTGTCTGGAAAGTTCTGCACCGTCAAGCAGCTCCTGGTGCCGGTTCCGCAAGTGGAAAAGTAAAGAGTTCAAACTTAAGAGTTGAGTAAAATGATAAATGATAAGTTAAGAGTAAAGTTAAAAGTGAAGAGTTGAGTAAAATCATTTGTCGGTTTACTCAACTCTTAACTCTTAACTTTACTCATAACTTGTCATTTGTCATTTTACTCAACTCTTAAATTTTAACTCTCAACTTTTCCACTTGCGGAACTGGCCCCAGACGAAGTGCCTTGAAGGGCTTCAAAGTACTACGAAGTTGAAACTTGCAACCCCCATGCAGTAGTTGATTGAACTCAACCTTACTGACCGACCAGACCCAACCTTACCTACCAAACCTAGGTAGGGGTGCGCGTGGTTTGCCTGTTGTCTGGTAGTGATGTGAAAGCGCCGTGGCGCCGGCGCCTGGGGCTAGCGCCAAAGCAAAAAGCTCCATGGCGCTATCTCGCTCAGGCGCCATTGGCGGTAAGCGCCATTCCCATGAAAAGCGCCTAGGCGCTTGGCGCCATTTTGCACAGGCGCCATTGACGGAAACTGAGCGTCGGAATAGCGTGATGGCGCTTGGCGCCAAAATCCTGGTGCTTTTTGCATCACTAAACCCCTGATCACCATAGTTGGCAGCTTTGAAGTTTTTTCATTCAAAAATCTCTACCCCCCAAACGTTGGCACTTAGCCAGAAATTGAAGTATACAAAATATACTTCAAAGTGTCCCCCAACTTACTCATATGTCACCTTTGGCTAAGTTCCAACGTGGGTCGTATAAAAAGCCCACACATTTTTTAATATATTTTTTGCCTGATCACCATGGTTGGCAAATGGGTTTTTAGGGATGCATAACTCTGCCAATCAAGGCGGGATTGTGCTTCAAAGGCCAGAATTGGTCAGAATTGGCACCCATCCAGCTTTGAGTGGAGTGGCGATGTTTGAATAACTTCTGTAGGGCTACAGTCGTTCTTTTTCTGGCGAATGACCAAATTAGGCTAAAAATGGTTGGTTTAACCATTTTGAGAATTTTCAGCAGCAGAAAAGCCTCTTGCTACATCTATGGAGCTACACAAGTGTGTGCATGCCCTACAGGTGGGGGACAGTTCACTGGGTAACATTTTTTATCATATTTGCAAATGTCAAATTCAACATTGCCGAGCTTTGCTGCTTCATTGCAAATGCCAGCAGGATCGAGCAGACATGGCAGAACCACACATTGCACAGAAGGCTTAGTGCTTTCAGCTAAAGCGATCTGCTTTTCCTGCAATATTGCAATTTTCATGAGAATTTTCAAGGCAAAATTGAATTCTTCTTGAGAAGCAGGAAACAGGAAGAAAAGCACATTAATTTCTAACATTCAATTTTGCCTTGAAAATTGTCATGAAAATTGCAATACTGCAGGAAAAGCAGATCGCTTTAGCTGGAAGCACTAAGTGTTCTGTGCAATGTGTGGTTCTGCCATGTCTGCTTGATCCTGCTGGCATTTGCAATGAAGCAGCAAAGCTCGGCAATCTTGAATTTGACATTTGCAAATATGATAAAAATGTTACCCAGTGACCTGTCCCCCACCTGTAGGGCATACACACACTTGTGTAGCTCCATAGATGTAGTGTGACGCTTTTCTGCTGCTAAAAAGTCTCAAAATGGTTAAACCAACCATTTTTAGCCTAATTTGGTCATTCGCCAGAAAAAGAACGACTGTAGCCCTACATAAGTTATTCAAACATCGCCACTCCACTCAGAGCTGGATGGGTGCCAATTCTGACCAATTCTGGCTTTTGAAGCACAATCCCGCCTTGATTGGCAGAGTTATGCATCCATAAAGACCGATTTGCCAACCATGGTGATCAGGCAAAAATTATATAACAAATTTGTGGGCCGTTTATATGGCCCACATTGGAACTTAGCCAATGGTGACAAATTAGTAAGTTGGGGGACACTTTGAAGTATATTTTGTATACTTCAATTTATGGCTAAGTGCCAACGTTCGGGGGGAAGAGATTTTTGAATGAAAAAACTTCAAAGCTGCCAACTATGGTGATCAGGGGTTTAGCAGGCATATTATCTGCAGACAACATTTCTGGAATTTTCACTGCAGTTGGATGAGTGTTTACCAGAGTTGTTAAAAGTACTGAACTTTTTCAAGAGTCAACGTAAATGTAAAATATTTATTTTTTACTCACATGTGAGTACAGAAAACAAAGTGTTTTTTTACAGTTACTCATAAGCACTGTTGGTTTCATAAAAAATATTTGTACACATATACAAATTGCATAAAAATTGTATGAAAGTTGTATTTTATTTTAATTTTATTCATGTTTCATTTGATTTTATTCCAAAATTTCCACGAGTGTCCAAACCATTTATACCGTCGGGCAACTTTTATGCCCACTCCCAAAATTTTTTATAGGACTTGGCAAAAGTCAAAAAATATTTTGCGTAAAAATAGAATAGGTAGGAGGTACCTCAGAGTACCTGTCAGCGTTTCACGGCACATCGAAACTCGCCAAAAGTATACAGAACTCTTTGGACACACTACTTCTACCGCTCAAAAAACCTCCAACCTTTTCGGAGCCCCAGCGCCTATCCGGAGTGATTTTCGATCCAGTCTTCATTTTCTTCGCGACATTTTGTTGAGCTCCGGCCATCGCAGATTACGACACGATGCTGTAAAATCATGCAAATACAAATAGCGGCACTAGGGATGAATACGATTTGCGCAAATGTAACAAACAAACTGTGATATTTTGCAGGCGATATTGTCAACACTGTGATGCGACGGTGAAATTCAAAAGTCGAACACGAAATTTTTTACTTTTATTATTTTATTATCGCGAGACAAGAATTGGATACGGTCAGCAGAATGACATGGGTTTTTAAAAAGATTTTAGTTGAAAAAAGAGGAACCTAAATAAGATGAAAAATGTCATGACACCAATCCACCAGTTCTTGTCCCGGACTGATGTTATATTTAGTTAGTAGTGGATAGTTAAGTTGAGTAAAATGTCGAAAAGTTCTAAATAGTCTTTCCGAAGGATATTTTTGCTCGAGCATTATTTTTAAGATATTGACTGTCCTGGTTGTGAAGTCATCAACGTTTGTACAAACACGAGCGAAAAACAAACATTGGCTGTACAGTATGTTTAAACACACTTTGCTTTTGAGATTGGAATGATAAAAGGGGAGAGAAATTATATGAAAGTTAAAATCATCCCATTTATTGAATATTGAAAAATGTAAATATGGAATCAAATTAATGTCCAAGTCCAGGAAATGACAACGTTTGCCATTTTCCTGGATCAATTCTTCCAGAATAAGTTCTGAACAATAAATATTTGAAGCTATATCAACAAAGTTTGGACAGTTAATGTAAATAGTGTCATCTATATAGTGGAATATTTTGTTGTTGATACTGTGTCGTATGGGTAATGACACAGAACTTTTCATATAAGAAAATTCCATCCACGCGAGAGTCAGATTGCATAATTCTGGAGAAGCGGCTGACCCCATCACAATACCACTTGTTTGTTTGAACAAGTGACCAGCGCATGTAACATAGGTGTTATTGAGGATAGTTTTCAAGAGTGGAATACAGCGAGATGTAGTAAAAAGTATTTTATCATCATTGTTTAACTGGGGCATGGTCTTCAAAATTGCTTTATCATTTTTAATTGAAACAATCTTATCTCTAAATAACAGGGAGAAAAGAGTAGAAATATTTTCCGTTATATTTCTCAAAGGCAATGCTGTATATGCTTGTGAAAAATCTGATGTAGCAATGTGAGTAACATTTGTTTGATTGGAAAGTGAAGTTATTACTTCTGAACTATTTTTCACAATCCAGTAGCCATTCCAGCCTCCATTTGAGCTAATAGACAGACAGTAATGATAAAAAAGTTTTTGTACCAGCACAAGAATCAAATGTAAAATCCAAGAGAGTCCATTTAAAGAACTCTTTTTGGCTCCAGCAATAAATCGAAATTTAATAGGGGATTTATGGAATTTCGGGATCAAAAATAAGAGTCCAAATTTCCGATCATATTTGGACAAAGGACAGTCGTAATCCAGGTGTAATTGATGATGTTCATCCAGCAGTTTTTCCATTACCTCTTTGTCGGAGGTATGGAAAGTGTAGGTGTGATTACCCCATTGATTTTTTGGCAGCAAATAATCGATAGAAAACTCCTGTAGCATGCGGGTCATGTAGAATTTTTTACATAAAAAGGAGTAAGTGCCACCCGCTTTGTCAACTGGGCAAATTATAAACTCTCTTTGTAGACATTGCAGAGCCAAGTCACATTCCTTATCCCAAGTGACTGGAGAAATTCTATCCTCATCGAACGTAAAAAACTTCATTTTACAAGTAATCGCCTCAGTGACTGCATGCTTGAATGGGGTTAAATTCACCGTATTGTCCACCTGGTACAACTTATCCAGAACCATATCCACTAATTTTGCATATTTTAATCTACTGTTATCAAAATTTGGGGGAGGAGAAAGTCTATATTTGGTGCCGAACTTGAGAAACGCCTTCAATGCATTATTATTCACCAGGTCCCAATCTCCGGTAATCACATGGTTGAAAAAACTATTTTTGAAAGCTGAATTTCCACATTTGCAATTTAATGCAAGATTTTTATTCACTTCGGAATCATCTAGCTTCCTCAAGAACTTGCTGTAGTTGAAAATTTTCAGAGAAATGGGAGTGGTGTAATAATTGCAAATTTGAATACGTTTCAAGAGATCCTTTTGTTTACCGCTCAAATGATCAGTGCAATTACGCTTACTGAAAACATTCATTGTGATACAATCATCTGATACATTGTCATGCAATAGAGAAATGTTGATAGGATTTTTAGGATGTTCATAAGGGGCACAAAAAAATTGACGCCGCGCTTCAGCACCGTATAAAATACATTGAAGAGCTAATTTATTACCTTCATTCCTCGAAATTAAGTTTTTTACCATGTAAAAAACTTGAGCTAATTTGTTCTTTTTCACCGCGCGAATATATAGGTAAGCATGTCTGGGTGTAATTACTTCCAATACTTTTTCCATAGAGACATTGTCTACCTTGGATTTATATTTTGATGGTCTTTTCCTCGGGAAGCGAATTAAATTGTTATTAAAAAACAGTAAACAAGTTTTCGGGTTTGAAGACAAGTCAAACGCCGTAATGTCCCCTAGGAATTTTATTTTGTGGTTCAAACCGTAAGGAAAGGCAGTAAAAAGAAGATTAATCCAGGCATGCTCCACCATAGTATATTCACTTGTTTTCACATCGCCGTTTTCAGGAAAAACATAAATTATTTGCACCGACAACAGGTTGGGGTCACAATTAGACTCCCGGAAGTGAGAATATAGAACATTCGAACCTTTCTTTGTAGCAATCGCCGACAAATGCTGACAAAATCGTTGGCATAGTTGACGTTTCATCTCCCCAACGTACTGCAAACCACATACGCAGGTGAGTAAATAACATACCCCCTTGGTTTGACACGTCACAAGTGAAATGTGAGAGGGTAGTACAAAGTTGGTTTTGGTTACGCTAGAAGTGAAATAAGACGACAGCTGCAGATGTGCACAGGTCCAACAACGTGGCCTGTTACACTTTTCAACTCGGGCCCCGTGGTACTTATTTATATTTGCGGCTGTGTTTGAAATCAAATCAACTTTCCATGCAGTAATATTTCTATTCAAATCGACCCATTGTGTGCATTTCAAATTCGAAAAAGAATAACAATAACGTTCAGCCAGTAGCGAATTATTTCCATCCATACCTGACTGAATATGGAGTGTGTCGGTTCCACCGGACGCGCTAGCATGAGTTTGTGTATTTGTAGTTGTGTCTGTCATAGAGGGTTTTAGGGGGTTACAAAGGGTTGCCGAAATATAAGGCCCAAACAAATTCACTTCGTTCACGTACCACGTCAAAAAGTCAATAATCGCTGTCTAAAAATAAATCGAAACACTCATAACCAACTTAAAAATAGTCTAAAAAACACCTGAGATCATGTCAACCTGAGTCAAATTAAAAATCAACTGAATCACCCGCTGCTCAAAATCAATCCCTCCCAAATTCAGCGATTGGCGCCTGAAAACGATTTATAATTAATTCTCGAAACATTGAGAGTTGAGTGCTTAATTTCATTTACTTGCTCAGTTAAGGGAGAAATTTGGACGTTATCAGTTGCGGAAACAAGATCTTCTACGCTTGACGACTCACACAGTGCATCTGAGTAGAGAGATTTGATCGGTGACGCCTTTTGAACCACCTTTTTAAATGTCACAAAACCTCTACCATGGCGTTTTGGCCCAGGAACAGTGGGGGGGGGTAAGTGCTGAACTGCCCCGTTTTTGAGCAAAATTATAATCACCTGGAGACTGCACATTTGTGCTCGAACCAGAGCCGGTGTTCAAGCCGTAGTTTTGTTTCAAATTCTGTAAACACAAAAATGAAAGTAAAACACAGTAAAAAGTGAAATGCAAGAAAACACAGAACAAAAAGGGGGTAGAAAAAGGGAAGAAAAATGACATTTTTCGGTTTCCTTGCATCTTTGCGTTTCACTTTCGTCTGGGTAAACTGGTGCGGATATAAAGCTTTCAGAGGCTCTTCTTCACTGGATTTCACTTTGCGACCCAATTCTATGGCGCCGGCAAATCTACTTTCAAATTTGCCCAGAAAAAGCCAGGTTGGCTCTTCTTTGCTCTTAGTCGGATTTTCGTTCCTTATCATGACTTTGCCGGTGCCCGTGGTGCTGTCCAGGCGCCAGTACGCCCAAAATTCCATGGTGCTGTGCTGACCGTGACAAAATGGATGGATAAAGAAATACCGAGAATTGATAATTAGGCTCATATTCACACATTTACTTATTTGCACTATTTTACTTTTCATGCACTATATTTATTTACCACGCAAAATATCAAAATATATTTCCTGCACTATATTATTTATCCATGGAGAATATTTAATTAGGAAAGTGTTTTATAAGTTATCGAAACATTTATGTGGAATATTTAGGTTAAAAGGTCAAATAAGTTATTATTAGGTATATTAACATGAAATTAGGCTCATTCAACTCGCCGTAATTTTCTGATCATTATTATATATACATTTACATGGTTTACTTGCAATTTGGGAAAGTCAAAACTTGTAAATATTTATGTGCTACGTATTTACTTAGGCCAACGTCCTAATAGAGAAATAGTGCCCTGTGTGCAACTGGCATTTACTGTACGTACTTATGAAGCCCTTCGCGTAGGCAAAATTATTATAACCCTGCTCACAAGTTATATTATATTTACTCTGACATTATGGTAAATACCCTGCTCAAATTATACCAAAGAATATATTACAAACCCTGCTCAAATATTATACCCATTTACTTGAATAAGTTCCAATTTATCCATTATGAAATATACGTTTCCAGGAAGTGATTATTATTATTATATCGAATATACCCTACTCTATTTACGTCATTAGGAACATTTGCACTACTATTTACAGTTTTCAAACCCTATTATATTAGTTCCAATGTGCGTCAATGTTTTCTGACAAATTGAAGCAAATTAGTAAATCGGCCGAGTTTGCCGACTTCGCGCCTCTCAAGATTAATAGTTTTTCCATTAGCCCAATTTGTACCTGGTATTTCTTTACCATAATTGTTTGAATGTATGCACGCGCAGTATAAGGCAACTGTTTCGGTTAGATGTGTTTATTTGTTGCATTTATGACTTATTTGTGTATTTGTATTAGGAAATTACTGTAGCTGTTTTTCTATACATGATTTCCATGTCTTAGCTACTTTGGAAGTTTTTACTTCAGTCTGCGGACTCCAAGCTACTGAACGAAAATAAGCTAGCGATAGAAACTTCGATTAGGAAGCTCGCTAGACTTTGCGCTTTTGTAACACGCTGTATCTGATCGAAATAAAGTACCTGGAACAATTCGAACCCCCTTTTTCAACACACAACTACGGAATAAACTTGACTTGGCTGTCGACAAGTGGACGTTCGGCTACAACGGGAAATCAACGACTCTAAAGGCCGTTTCTCACTACGGTCTTGGAGCTGCTGGATTCGGTGGTAGAAGACGCTGACTTCGGTGGCTTCATCACATGGCGCAGCGAGCAGGGTGATTGCATGACATTGTGCTATCACCAAGCCGGAACGAACATTGTGCGGCAGCTGGCAGAACTTCAAAAGTCCTGCTGAACATCAATTGGCCTTGGCTGAGCGTTGGCGGTTGATTTGCAGACAGCATTGTGCCAAAGTCACGGCACTCCTGTCTACATCCTGGGAGCGGTTCTACGCTCACGCGCGGAGGACACTGGAGTTCTGACAGACCTGTCAGGATTTCAGGCAGCTTTCACCAGTGTTCTGGCAAGGTGCTAGACACTGGGCGGCACTGGCATTTGACAAGGAGTCATTGTCGGACGGTGGTCAAACTTTCGCTGGACGCTCCTGGACATCTGGACTCCAGTGACCGCTGGCACGTCCTTCCTATGCCAAGGGAGGGTGACCTGACGGAGACAGGATCGCCACAGAGCCACGCTAGTCAAAGGGCTGTTTTTTGGGCATTCGCGGAGGTCCCTCGCTCCACTGGGTAAGAGTGGACTCATACCTCGGAAGTGCAAAAGTAGGGGTATCCGTGTACAAAGGGCTGTAGCTGACAGAGGGCTGTAGCTGACAGAGAGTGGATTTGAAAACCAAGTATTAGGATACTTGGTAGCGTGTAGGGGCTTTGTGGAGCTCCCATCAAATATACACGCTGTGCCTGCTCGGTACCATCAGATCAGACAGCACAAAAGTGCCAGAATTCTGCATTGCACAGGCGCAATTGCAGAGCAGTGTACAGAGCACTGCCCAGAATCAGAAAGTGCACCAGAGTGCACAGAAACGTGTCACAGGCAACACGGCAAGCGCAGCGGCACAGGAGCTGCTCAGGAAAGCAAGTGGCCGGCGTGGTCACAAGGCACACAGGCGTGCCAGAAAGGGCGCCAGAGCGCTCGGAAAGAGTGTGTACGGACCCTTTTTGGGCGCACACTGCTGGGCAAATAAATTGTTTATTGTCCAGGTGGATTTGACCGGTGTGTTGAAGTCAACGCGTGTAAACAATCACGTCAGGGGCTTTAGGAACACACCTGGTGCCAGTGCAGTAAAGGTCAATGCGTGAGAACACGTCAGGGGCCTGTAGGACTGCATTGGTATTGTGCGTGGCACAACAAATCCGTAGTGTACAGAGCACTACACAGAAAGACGCAGAGAAGCGTCACAGGCGTCACAGGAGACGCACTATAAAGAGAAACAGTGAAGGAAAATTCATCAGCAAAAATGGTTTCGCCAACGGGTCACATCAGAAAGACCCTGGGGCCAGCAAAGCACAGGGTGGAAAGTAGATTGGCAAGAGAATTTGCCAAATATGACCCGGAACTATTTGCGGAAGCATCAAAGGATGATAAGAGAACAGAAATGAGAAGAGTAATTGCATCTATCAAACAGGAGGGTGCAAAATTGGAAAGTGCAATGACTGCAGTGAGAACTCAATTTGACGCATGGAGGGATGTTGTCAAAGACATTGACGAACCCGATCAGATGGAACAAGAACAGAAGATGTACCAAGATTCATATGATGAATATGCAAATATGTCAGACTTGGTTACACAGAAAGTTGCAGCCATGAATGTGTACATTGAAGAATTGCAAGACATGATCCAGCAACTAAGTGGAAGTACCATGTATGAAGTCAATACAGCATTCATACAGCAGATGGCTGCCCAGATGGCTCTGACAGCTCAGGGAGCTGCTCCGGGGGCCAGTTCAACCAATGCAACCACAGCAAAGAGCGTCAAATTACAGAAACTGGAAGTGGAACAGTTTACTGGGGAAATTGTCAAATTTCGATCATGGTGGCAAATGTTCGAATCCCACATCCACAATCGGACAGATTTGGAGGACATTTCCAAGTTCTCATACTTGAGGAGCTTGCTGAAAGGTTCAGCATTTGGCATGATCAGTGGATTGAGTGTAACCGCAGAAAATTATGCACCCGCAATTGCAATGCTCAAAAAGAGATATGACCAGCCAGTTGTGGTCAGAAACACGCTGATGAGTAATATCATGAAGTTGCGACAGGCCAGGAATACCTGTCAGGATATGAGAATTTTGTTTGATGCAATTGAAAGGCTGCTCCAGCAGTTGGAGTCACTGGGTGAATCAGTAGAACATCCAATGCTGTTGAGCCAGCTGCAACAGAAAGTGCCACCCGAGGTTCTCAGAGAAATCCAGAAGGAACAGGGAACTGAGGAAGCCTTGACGGTGGAAATATTCAGAAAGTTGTTTGGCAAGCAGCTAGCGCTCAGTGAGGCTGTACAGCATGCACAGCAAACTGAGGCACCAGTTCAGCAATCGCGCCAAGGATTCGGGAATAATCCACGCGCACAGCAATTCAATAATCAATTCCAAGGCAAGGGGAATCGATTCAGAGGGCCAGAGAACCCAAGGACCAGCACAGGGAGCATGTCTGTGATCCAGAATGGTCAGAGTGCACCACAGGCTGGATTCATGAATCCTGGGAGGCCGTGTGTGTTCTGCAATGACACACAGCAATTACACTTTAATGATAAGTGTCCAAAGTTCAAAACTGCCAGAGAAAGGAGAGTGATTTTGTCAAAGGCAGAGCGATGCCTGAGATGTCTGCAGAAAGGGCATTACATGAATCAATGTCAATTTACGAGAAATTGTTTCTATTGCAAGTCCAATAGGCACCACACTGCTGTGTGCCCAGAGAAATTTGGTGACAATAGCAATGGAAACGCTGGACGGCAAATTCCAGCATTCAAAGCAAATGGTCAACAGAATGGCCAGCAATCAGCAAACAATGGCAGAAAGTTTGTGCCAACGGTCGGTCGACCAGCACAGAGCCAACAGAGAAAGGCAACAGTGAATTGTGTCACTGTGGAAGAAGCTGGACCAGAAATGGTAGAGACAGAAACCATATCCAGCACAGTGGTTACAGAACCAAATACAAAGCAACAGAATATGTCAGTGAACCTGTCAGTAAACAGGAATATGTCAATGTTGATGACAGCCAGAACCGTGATTGAGGCTTCAGAAATGGATACAGAGATGGAGCCTGAACAGCCACCACTACAGATTCAAGCGTTCCTGGACACAGGATCACAGGGAACGTACATGTCAGAGAAAGTGGCCAAGAAACTCAATTTGAAGAGTACAGGTGAACACCACATCCAGGTGTATACATTCGGAAATGAAAAGCCGCACTATAAAGTAGTACAGCAAGTGGAATTCAGAATGCGGCTCAGAAATGGCCAGAAAGTTGATATGGTGGCTGATGTGGTCCCGACGTTGACCACAGAACAAGTCAAAGTGCCTGTGTCAGAACAGGACGAAAAGTACCTGCAGAAGTACTTCCCGGATGAGAGTTACTTTGCAGACAGAATTCCCAAGGAAAAGGGGACAGAATGCAAGTTCAAGCCAGACATTATAGTGGGCTTGAATTATTTCTGGGACTTGATGTCCAGAAACACCAGCACCACCAGACTTCCGTCAGGATTGTATGTCATTCCATCAGAATTGGGATTGCTGATGGGAGGTGGGCAGCTGACGAGCAACAGAAATCAATGGACCACGGATGGTGCATATCCGGTGGTGGTCAACACAAATGTGCATCAAATTCAGAGAGAAAAGTGGTACGAGGAAGCACCGTTGTCAATTGCTCCTGTACCAAATGTCAAAGATATGGATAGACTGGATACCATTGGCATAATGGACCAGCCAGACCTCGTCGAGGATGATGAGGCCATAAAGCAATTCAATGAGAGTGTACAGAGAAACCCAGATGGATGGTACTCTGTTAAGTTCATGTACAAGCCAAATTTGCATGAACTCCCAGATAACAAAGCAATGGCGTTCAAGAGGTTCAGATACCTCACCAACAGGCTCAAGAGAGACCCAGAATTACTGGAGAAAATTCAGGCAATCATGAAAGCACAAGAGGAGCAAGGAGTGATTGAGAAAGTCCAAGAGGATATTATGGATGGCAGAAAATTCCATATATTGCCTCATCAACCAGTGATAACGCCAGAGAAAACTACCACAAAGGTCAGAGAGGTATATGATGCCTCAGCAAAACCGCCAGGCATGCCAAGCTTGAATGAGTGCATGTACCGCGGTCCAGTTATACTACCACAGCTGGTAGGGATGCTGATGCGATTCCGATTGCATGGAATTGCACTGGTCGCAGACATAGAGAAAGCGTTTCTACAGATCAGTCTGCAGGACAGTGACAGAGATGTGACAAGATTTCTGTGGTACAAGGATCCCACGAAACCATCTATGGAGGACAACATTCAGATTTACAGATTTGCCAGAGTGCCATTTGGTATAATCTGCAGCCCAGCGCTGCTGGCGCTGACAGTCAGATACCACCTGAATCAAGCTGGCACAGAAAATGCAAAATTGATCGATGAAAATCTGTATGTGGATAATTTGATCCTCAGTGTGGACACAGAGCAGAAAGCAATCGAATTGTACCAGGAATCCAAAGTGCTGTTCACAGAGGCACAGATGAATCTGAGAGAATGGAACAGCAACAACAAGAACTTTACTTGGCAATTGGCAGAGTCAGATGTGGCCAAGGAAATTGTCACAACAGTCTTAGGAATGAAATGGGACACAGAGAGCGACCAGATGTGGCTGAAAACGCCAAAGACAGTTCAGCAATCACAATTATCAGAAACTGACCAGAAAATCAAACTTCCCACGAAAAGGACAGTTGCAAAGGTGACTGCGGGATGTTTTGATCCAATGGGACTCGTCAGTCCTGTCCTACTGCCAGCAAAGAGATTTTTGCAGACGTTATGGCATTCAGGACCAAGTGCCAAAGAGTGGGATACTCCCCTGTCTGAGGAACAGACAGCAATTTGGCAACAATTGGAGACAGAATTGCTCAAAGTTGGACAGATCAAGTTCAATAGAAATTTGAATTATCAGAGTGGTGCAGATGCACAACTGCACATCTTTGTTGATGCCTCAGCAATGGCATACAGCGCAGCGGCATACATATGTCAGAAAACAGAAAATGACAGCGGCACGTCAAGCCTGCTCTACTCCAGATTGAGACTAGCTCCAAAGAAACCAGAAGTGACAATTCCACGGCTGGAATTGTTAGCAATGTTGATCGGCAGCAGAATGTCAAAGTTTATTCACAAAGAGCTCAAGGACATCAAATTCAGTCAGACAGTTGTATGGTCAGATTCAACTTGTTGTCTGAAGTGGCTAACAACAGCGAAGCCACTGGCATGTTTTGTCAAGAACAGATTGGATGAAATTAGGAAAATTCAGAGTGAGACAGAGAACATGCACATCAGACACATTTCAGGACTGGAGAACCCAGCTGACATGGCCACAAGAGGCATGAATATGTCAGAGTTGGAAGGCAGTAACCTGTGGTGGAAGGGACCAGAATGGCTCATGACTGGAGAATGGCCAGAGCCGAAAGTGGAGCCAGTCACGCCAGAAGTAATGGCAGAAATCAAGAAAGAAGAGCTCAAGTTCCCAAAAGCCAGTCCAATTTACCTGGGCGCCACACAGCAAGTGGCCAGTGACCCAGATGCCAGCAATATGCAAGTTGATGAAAGCAAGCAAAGCAATCCATTGGGAATTGAGATACAAAGATTCTCGTCACTGACAAAGTTACTGGATTCAACAGTATACGTGATGAGATTTGTGCGACAGATGCACAAAAAGCGCAACAGAAATGACAGTCAGAATGGATTGTCAGAAATCATGGAAAGTATCTGTGGTACAATAAAACCACAGGGAATTATCAGAATTGAAGAGAGAGAGATTGCGTTGAAATATTGGATCAAAGTGATGCAACAAAATCATTACAAAGGTGTGGCAGAGATTCTGGCAACAGGCCACAGCAAAGGCAGCCAGGATGGCAAGAAAGCAGCTGCAGACCAGCAGTTGATCAAATGGCTCAATGTGCAAATGCATCAGGATGGAATCCTGAAGTGCCACGGCAGAATGGAGCATACAGACCCACAGGAGGTCACAGTGCCACTCATACTGTTGCCAGCAACGGCTACAGTGACTCAGCTGATCGTCAGAGACCAGCATGAGAAGTTGATGCACGCAGGAGTGCAACACACATTGGCAGCGATCAGACAAAAGTACTGGATTACACAGGGCAGACGGGTGATCTACAATGTGACCAGAACCTGCCCAACCTGTAAGAAATTGGGAGCGAAGCCGTACCAGCTTCCACCAATGCCAGATTTACCAGAAACCAGAGTTCAGAGAGCCAGACCGTTCCAGTACACGGGCTTGGATTATTTGGGACCAGTTTGGTACAAAGTGGACAAAGATCACAGGAAAATGTGGATCTGTTTGTTCACATGTATGGTGAGACGTGCAGTTCACCTGGAAAGTGTGCTGGACATGACAGCACAGGAATTCCTGAACGCAGTCAGGAGATTCATCGCCAGGCGTGGAAAGCCTGAGGCAGTGATTTCAGACAATGCTACGCAATTCAAATTGACAGAGAAAGTGCTCAGCACAAGCACTGACAAGGCCATCAATACTGGAAAGGAATGGTCAGAAATGGTCAAAAGTGGAGCAGTACAGACTTACTGCTCACAGCAACAAATCCAGTGGAACATGACTACTCCTATGGCACCATGGCAGGGAGGAGTCTATGAAAGAATGGTGGGCATCACCAAGAAACATTTCAAAGCAGCTGTGGGGCACAGAATGTTAACCCTGCAAGAATTGTTGACACTTTTGCCAGAAGTCAAGGCAGTGATCAACAGCAGGCCAATCTCTTACATCTATGGTGATGTGAAGAGCCTCAGAGTGCTGACACCGAAAGACTTCCTGACAGGGGAAGGTCAAATTGGAGCACCACAGTTTGACGCAGACAAAGATGGAGAATTCGTGCCCAGAATGGATAACGCAGCGAAACTGCAGAAATATTGGGAGACAACCCAGCAAACTTTGGATAAGTTCTGGGACTTGTGGCATCAAGAGTATATCCCGAGTTTGAGGGAAAGAACTCAGGTGACACACAAACATGGCAGATTGACAGCGACTCAAGAACCCAAAGTGAATGAAGTTGTGCTGATTTATGAAGAGAACATGCCCAGAGGTGCATGGAAGATGGGTCGCATCGAGCAGTTAGAGCCTAGCAAAGATGGACAAATTCACTCAGCAAAGGTCAGAACTGCCAACAGGAATGTGGTCAGCAGACTACTCAATCAATTGTATCCGCTGGAAATCAATTCAAAGACAATGGATATCCCAGAGACAGCAGTGACAGTCAAAGTGGATTTACTGGACCCAGCAATTGTCCAGAAACATGTCAGAAACCAGAATTCAAACAGAAATCCTGTACCAGACCCTGCTCAGAAGAACTCAGCATCAGATAGAGTCCTGAGGAGTGCGATAGGGAAAACCACGGTAACCACCAGCAGTCTGGTGATTGGAATGCTGTGCATGGTGTTGATGCTGACAGGCATGTCAGAGTCAGCAACGCTGAGAGAAGCCGGCAAGGCTTACAGTGAAGTATTTTCTAGAACATACGTTCTAGAAACCTCGACAGTAAGGCCACCATCATTGGCAGCGCATCATGGATTGCCGCCTTTGCCTTCAGAATGGCCACCAAAATCTGTCAGAGAAATGCAGACTTATGAGAGATTCAAGGATGCAATCAAGGATCATCCTGTGGAACAAGTGATCAGCTCACAAAGCCAGAAGTATCAGATTTGCACCAGTGGAAGGCATGGACATGCGCTTACAGTTCCTGAAGAAGTGCAGTGCCATATCCCACCAAGGAATTTTGTTAAGGCAATGAAAGTTACACTTTACGCACAGAGACAGATTCCACAGAAAGAGAAAGCATACAGATGCTATATCAGAATCAAAGAGATCATCACACACACCAGTTTCTGGGGAGCGAAAGGCATTACAGGCAATTTTGAGAAATACCAACAAGTTGGCGTGGTAGCCTGTAACTATGCAAGAATTCACAAGATGTTCAGAGGAACACCTTTAGTGGAAATGGAACCCAGAGTGTGGACAACCAATCAAACCTTGAATGTGGAATATTCATGGTGTTGTCATGACAAAGAAAATGTCGTCAGTAACTTCTACATGGAAGAAGGAACCGTGGCTTCACTCGATGGAAAGACTGTAATCAGTGACTTGCAAGATTTCAGCCAGTGCAGAGCCATGATGGGACATTGCAGAGACCACAATTATGGAATCACAGTGTGGGATACGGAGAATTTCAAGCATCAATGTGCATATGAGAGAATTGGCAGATTCAAATCAGAAATATCTGGCCAGACAATTATTGTGTCAAAGTTGCAAGCAGCATACTCCCACAGCAACAAGACAAAGAGGCCAATTGGCTCAGAATGTGTTCCGAGAGACACATACTACACCGATCAAGGAGGTGTATTCATCCAGTTTGACAGAAGAGAAGATGTGCCTGTGGAATGGGCAATGCCAGGAAAGATAGTGGAGGCGAGAGAGTCGACAATCAGTGGAACATTGTATGCCAGATTGGACGACAGAAACTCCAAGTTTCAGTTCCTGCAACATGTGGTCAGAGAGATGACTCAGGCACAATTTGCGATTGTATGGCATCAGCTATGTCAACTTCGCAAGAACCAGCTGGACATGTTGACTCAGCTTTTCCGCATCGATCCAACACTGGGGATTCGAGCCATGCTGGGAAGACAGGATGTTCATGCAGAATGGGCTGGAGAAGCAATTATGTTTTGGGAATGCAAGGAAGTGCAGCCATACATAATTTATCAGACAGGGAAAGTGGGAGAAACATGTTACAAGTACACACCAATGAGATTGGACAAAGACGGGCCCTTGTGGTTCAAGAGCCCAGGCAGCAGAGATTTGGTGGAGAAATCACCAGAAGAGGACTGCAGCCACACCACACCGCACCTGTACAGAAATGAACATGGACAATGGAAGTCCGCACATGGAATGGTGCATGTCACAGAGACGCCAATTGAAATGACATGGAAAGGACAGTGGCAGGCCTTCACGTTTGACGCGCCTCACCTGTTCACCAACATTGTCAACAGAGCGACCAATTTCATGGATGTCAGAGGCCAGATTCAGAGACTACAGAATTTGGAGCATGTGCAGAACCAGTTGATCGATTACACAGCAGATATGTCATTGGATCCCAGAGTGATCAGAAATTCAATAGAAGGCATTGGAGCTGGAATTGGACAGACGGCAGCAGGAATCGGCAAAGCATATGGTCACTATATATCTGGAGTGTCAAAAGGGTACACCAACTTTATGGGAGGAATGCTAAAAGGACCCTTTCAAGTGATCATCAACACAATCGCAATGCTGCTGGGGATCACAATCCTGATAGCCGGAATCGTAGCTGCAGGATACCTGTGGTACAATTGGAGAATTGCCACAGGGAAGCCAGTGATTCCATCATGCGTATACACATGCATATGGAGATGCATAGTGTGCCCGTTCAAATGCATATGGCTATGCTTCAGAGCCATCAGATATACTATCAAGAAATCAACTCAGAAAGAGACCAATTATCCACAAAGAAAAGTACGCAAAACAGAGTTGAGACCAGCAATCAAGAGGAGAGCCAGATCCAACTCAACACAGTCCGTCAGATTTGCCAGGAGAGCAGAAACCGAGGATAGAATGGCAAAGTCACTATCAGCATACGTTCAGCCAGATGAAAGTTCAGCTGATGAAGGACAAGTCAGAGCCAGGAACAGAGACAGTGTTCACATGCCTGATATCCACAAATTCACCACACGCGAACGCGCAGGAAGCGATACGGGCAACTACCTGCTTCATCATCAGGCTAGGTCGGCGTTGGCATCACCAGCAACCGGACCTGTGACTTCACGCACGCCCACGACTTCGCGCACGACCACGTTCACCACCGAGGCGACTGTGGAAACGCCACTCATCACTTTGGCGCCCACCACCACCAGCATGTGACGTTGCTGCAACAACGGGGTGCAGCAACTCTTCCGCCCGGAGTGTGCTGACCGTGGCAAAATGGATGGATAAAGAAATACCGAGAATTGATAATTAGGCTCATATTCGCACATTTACTTATTTGCACTATTTTACTTTTCATGCACTATATTTATTTACCACGCAAAATATCAAAATATATTTCCTGCACTATATTATTTATCCATGGAGAATATTTAATTAGGAAAGTGTTTTATAAGTTATCGAAACATTTATGTGGAATATTTAGGTTAAAAGGTCAAATAAGTTATTATTAGGTGTATTAACATGAAATTAGGCTCATTCAACTCGCCGTAATTTTCTGATCATTATTATATATACATTTACATGGTTTACTTGCAATTTGGGAAAGTCAAAACTTGTAAATATTTATGTGCTACGTATTTACTTAGGCCAACGTCCTAATAGAGAAATAGTGCCCTGTGTGCAACTGGCATTTACTGTACGTATTTATGAAGCCCTTCGCGTAGGCATAATTATTATAACCCTGCTCACAAGTTATATTATATTTACTTTGACATTATGGTAAATACCCTGCTCAAATTATACCAAAGAATATATTACAAACCCTGCTCAAATATTATACCCATTTACTTGAATAAGTTCCAATTTATCCATTATGAAATATACGTTTCCAGGAAGTGATTATTATTATTATATCAAATATACCCTACTCTATTTACGTCATTAGGAACATTTGCACTACTATTTACAGTTTTCAAACCCTATTATATTAGTTCCAATGTGCATCAATGTTTTCTGACAAATTGAAGCAAATTAGTAAATCGGCCGAGTTTGCCGACTTCGCACCTCTCAAGATTAATAGTTTTTCCATTAGCCCAATTTGTACCTGGTATTTCTTTACCATAATTGTTTGAATGTATGCACGCGCAGTATAAGGCAACTGTTTCGGTTAGATGTGTTTATTTGTTGCATTTATGACTTATTTGTGTATTTGTATTAGGAAATTACTGTAGCTGTTTTTCTATACATGATTTCCGTGTCTTAGCTACTTTGGAAGTTTTTACTTCAGTCTGCGGACCCCAAGCTACTGAACGAAAATAAGCTAGCGATAGAAACTTCGATTAGGAAGCTCGCTAGACTTTGCGCTTTTGTAACACGCTGTATCTGATCGAAATAAAGTACCTGGAACAATTTGAACCCCCTTTTTCAACACACAACTACAAAATAAACTTGACTTGGCTGTCGACAAGTGGACGTTCGGCTACAACGGGAAATCAACCACTCTAAAGGCCGTTTCTCACTACGGTCTTGGAGCTGCTGGATTCGGTGGTAGAAGACGCTGACTTCGGTGGCTTCATCACAGGTGCCCTGGTTATAAAAACTAATGAGTTGGTGCGCGCGTTTGTGCTCCCACCGTTGCTCATTAGTTAAGTCGCAAGAAATTGAAATGCGAGCACCCTGATAATGATACTCATTTTTGATCGGTTTACGCAGAATTCACGTTGCGAGATCAGGCGTCAAAAAAGTAACGACTATTGTGGTGCCGCGCACAATAATGGTGCCAATGTTCTCAAACACAAAGGACTTGGAATCGATTTCCTGTCCCTCGACCATAATGCGCCTAACGACACCCAATAATTCGTCTTTTTTGATGCGCTGCGTTTCACCGGTCATATGGTAGCATAAATTGTATGCATTTTGATTTTGCTCTACGCGCTGAACCCTCAAATGTAAATCTTGAAATGTCATTTAAAAATAAAATGAATTATTTTCAAAAACTGTACCAAATTTTTTACAAAAAATCATAATCATACATGAAAGACCAGAAAAATGTTATCATTAGACCTAAACATGAAAAAATTAAAGTGACAAATGTTTTCATAACTTTGCAAAAGTTTCACGCAGTCGGTATTGTTAGCTAGCTGCAAGTTTAATGTTGTGATTATTGATAACAATGGTTAGAATTTTCAGTACATGGACTATTGTAGTGTGCTGGGTGCATCTGTTTTTGTTAAGTGTTAAATGATATGACAGATATTATGCAAAGTGTTAATTGTGTATCCAAATCTTATGTTTTTTTGGATCCAAAGCTTTTATTTTGTAACCAAAGCTTGTTTTTGTATCCAAATGTTCACATATGATTAGGATACAAAACGTAAGATTTAGATACAAAACATAAGATTTAGATAAGAGAAACATAAGATTTGGAACAATTGACACATTGCATGACATTTGACACTTTACAAGGTTTGAGACTTCCCCCATTTCCATTTTATTTTATTCTTCAATTTTCCATTTTATTGTATTTTTATTTTTTTTCTGAGATTTTGCCAACCGTGCTCATGAGTAAACATGAGTAAAATACTGTTGTCTCTGGAAAATGTAAAAGTGGGTATTTTTGAGAATTTTGCCCCACATTTCACTCAAAATCACTAATTTTCTCACTTTTTCACAATCAAATTCACTAATTAATGTGTTTTTGCCTATTTTGATGCTAATTTGTATAAGCTTTCCCTTTTTTAGCTTTTCGCTCCTCTTCTCCTTTATGCTTTGAAAAAGCCTATTAAGAAGCCCGTTTGAAAGACGTTTTATGTACTCGCGTACTTTTTGAAAGTACGCGAGTAAGTGAGTACCGGTATTTTTCTCGGGAGTAAACGTAAATGTATTTACGCAGTACTCGAGTATTCATATTTATTGAGTAAACGTAAATACGTTTTAACAACTATGGAGTTTACTTCCAGACTTGATCATTTTCCACAGGAGTGCAAGTTGCAGCGTTTCGAATACAACGAGGCTGGTGCAGACCATATCCCAGTGAATGTAGGCAAAATAAGTGCACCGGGCTTTACCTTCTATGATGAATTTTGAGGCTTTTGCGATTGTGAATGAACATTGTGTGATACTGATAATAGGCGTTTACAAATCAGTCTTGACTGTAAATATAGGATTAGGGCTCCAGATTAGGGATATAAGTTCCTCAACTTTTCAAGCAAGTGACAGTAGAAACCAAAAGTATGATATTGTGTGGATTTTGTTTTTCATCATTTTTCAATTTTTATGTTTGTGTTTATTTCTTCTTTTCGCTTAAATTCTTTTTGGCAGTTATCTTGTCTGCACTTTAATTACAATAGTGAGACATGTCATTTTTTTGCATGCTGGGGACAGTCCCAGACCCTGTAAGTGTAAATTAGTGGCAAATGTCATGTAAAATGTCAAGCAAAAAAAAAGATACTGAACTTTGCATGACAATTGACACTTTACTTTTCTCATGACAATTGCACTCAACAGGTGAGTATAAATACATCACTGCTTTTTGTTGCAGACATGGAACTTTTTCCAGAGTTAATAACTTTTTCACTCCCTTTTTGTCGCACAAAAATCAGTGTAAACGTCACTTTAGCTTTTCGTGTAAACGTCACTTTAAATTTTCGAAGTCTCGCGAAGGCCAATAGGAAAAATTCATTCATTATCATAAAAGTGTGTAACCAAAAATATCAATACCCAAATTAATCATTTCTGAGATTTGCGATTGTGGGTTTTTTATATTTATCTACTGGAAAAACATTACACATATTTATAAATAGGTATGTATAGAAACTCATATGACAAGTAAAATATGGAAAAATCACAGTATATATAATACCAAACCTTTTTAAACATCCTAAAGCGATTTACAGCATTTCCATGTAAATATGACTCATGCAAAACCCCCAAAACAAGATTTTCTCATCTCAGACCAGTTTCGGATACCAGAGCCAGTCCCGAACAACGATGGAAAAAACACAGAAATTAAACACAGAAACTCATTGAGTTCAACGAAGTGGTTAAATGCACATTAATTCAGTTAAACTAAACATAGGTAAAATAATAAGATAAGCATCTATAGTATGTAAATATGTACATAATGTATTCATATTTTATAATGGTACAAAAAATAAATTAAAGATGGCATGCACATCCCATGGTGGATTTGACAATTTAAGTTTCGACATTAAGGTATACCTTGAATAAACCCCCCTTGAATTAACTCCCCTCAAAATGGACTGGTGAAATAATAAGCCCTGCCCCCTCGAAATACCCCCCTCCGAGATGATGTACATCATGTATCCAATGTACATGATGTATTTATTACTGCTAATTTGCATCGCAGCTACACAGACTGTACTAGGTTGTGTAGCTGACTACATGTTTATTTCAAATATATCCTGTTTGTACGCATTTATAACCTGTTTTGGGTACGTAAATGCCTACTATTTTCTATGATCCTTACAAAACTTTCTGACGAAATAATAATGCCCATGGGGGTATTTCGAGGTAATATGGTAGTTGTAGTTCAAATCAATTCCGTAGTTTTCCATACAGTGCACATCCATTGAAGAATTTTGGAGTACTGCATAAATTGTCGTTTTGTTGGGCATTTTGTTGCTGGTGTTGTGATGTTGATGTCCTCATTGTGGACATTTTTAAGGACTTTTTGACACTTGAATGAATACACAAATGTTATGTGGGGTTAAAACATGTGCAAAACCAATATTTTATAAGAAAACCACTGTTTCCAGATCAAAATGCTGTAAATCAACATTTTTGGGGGGAAAATTTTTTGGAAAAAAAACTTAAAAAACTCGAGTTTTTACAAAAAACACAGAAATAAAAACAGAGTTACTCAAGTTTTTTTCAAGGAAAAAACTCAAAACACAGGTATTCATTTTTGAAAAACTCAAAACACAGAAAGTGTTTTTTTGGAGAACTTACCCATCGTTGGTCCCGAACACCATAAAATGCCACACATATTTGTCGTGCAGAATGTAAAACTTCCGGTAAAATATAGTCGTTTTTTACCGTGCTTATTACATGATAATTTGACAAATTTTGTCTGACATTCTACATTTTGCATGGAAACTTCACACAGTGAGGGACAGTCCCAGTCAGTAAAATATCATGTCAAGTGTGAAATGTCAGGTTTACGAATAAACAGTAAATTGTCTGTAAACTGCAAAACAATTCACCGGGCACCTCGAATTTTTTCTGCAATTGAAAGAAACATGTAATTTTAATCTTGTGCTGGTTCATGTGTGAAAAAAGTGAGTATGAATGCACATTACAAAAGTAAATGCAAGTGGTATCTTAACTTATTGAAAATTCAATAAAATGACTCTTGTAAACTGCTTACACAAATATTTACCTCAAGGTATTGTGATCATCGGGTGGGCGCGCCAGCGCCATCCCTCGCTGCCGAGGGAGGGCGCAAGCGACCCACCCATAATATGGTCGGACACACCAAAATGCGGAAATCGCATACTTAAAATCGCAATAACTTCGGAACGCAATGCGCTAGTGCAGAACCGACTGCACCATTAAAAAGCCCGTGTCGAAAAGTACCACCATGCAAATTTTCAGATCCAACGGTTGAGTTTGAAGGAAGTTATTACGGATTTTCTTTTTCAAGTAGTGTTCTTGTTGTTGTTGTTGTTGTTGTTGTTCTCCCGACAATCTTCAAACTGCAATAACTTCCTTGAAACACGACCGATTTTTATGGTTGATGGCTCATATGAAAGAGCATATGATGCCATTTCTTATTTTCAGGAATTTTTTCACAGGCTCCGCCCACTTTGGGACAGTATCTGTTTGAAATTTTCAAACCTCAATAAATTTAAAATTTGAATACAAATGCAGCAATAAAAAAATTTTGTTGATGTGCGCCATGACTGACTAGAGCTTTCAAATGAGCCAATTTTGGGCAATTTTGGTTGAGATTTATAAAAGTTATTCAAGTTTGCTTGTTTTGTGTAAAATGCGCAAACATGCCTGAACTACTGCTGATGTGATACTGAGCATGTGATCTTGCATGGTGATTACTATCAGGTCATAAATGTCTAGTGGTTAATGTCAAGTCAAATGTCAAGTTATAAATGTCAAGTCAAATGTCAAGTTATAAATGTCAAGCAATAAATGTCAGGCCAAATGTCAGGTGATAAATGTCAAGTGATAGATGTCAAGTGATAAAATATTAAGTGATAAAATATCAAGTCAAATATCAAGTGATAAATGTCAAGTGGTAGATTTCAAGTGAAATGTCAAGTGAAAAATGTCAAGTGATAGATGTCAAGTGATAAATGTCAAGTGATAAATTTCAAGTGAAATGTCAAGTTTTATGTAAAGTGATGAATGTCAAGACAAATGTCAATTGATAAATGTCAATTGATAAATGTCAAGTGATAAATATCAAGTGATAAATGTCAAGTAATAGATGTCAAGTTATAAAATATCAAGTGATAAAATATCAAGTCAAATATCAAGTGATAACTTTCAAGTCAAATGTCAACTGATAAATTTCAACTGAAATGTTAAGTTAAATGTCAAATGATAAATGTCATGTCAAATGTCAAGTCAAATTTCAAGTGATAAATTTCAAGTGAAATGTCAAGTAATAAATTTCAAGTGAAATGTCAAGTCAAATGTCAAGTCAGATGTCAAGTTTAATGTCAACTGATAAATGTCATGTCAAATGTCAAGTGACAAATTTCAAGTCAAGTCAAATAACAAGTGATATGTCAAGTGAAATTTCAAGTGGTAAATGTCAAGTCAAATGTCAAGTTAAATGTCAAGTGATCAAATATCAAGTCAAATGTCAAGTTATAAATGTCAAGTCAAATGTCAAGTTGTAAATGTCAAGTCTAAAGTCAAGTCAAGTCAAATGTCAAGTGAAAAATGTCAAGGTGAATACAAAGTGATAACTTTCAATTGAAATGTCAAGTCAAATGCCAAGTGACAAATTTCAAGTGAAATGTCAAGTCAAATGTCAAGTTAAATATCAAGCTTAATGTCAAGTGATAAATGTCATGTCAAATGTCAAGTTTAACATCAAGTGATAAATTTCAAGTGAAATGTCAAGTTTAATGTCAAATGATAAATGTCATGTCAAATGTCAAGTCAAATGTCAAGTTTAATGTCAACTGATAAATGTCATGTCAAATGTCATGTGACAAATTTCAAGTCAAGTCAAATAACAAGTCATATGTCGAGTCAAATTTCAAGTGGTAAATGTCAAGTCAAATGTCAAGTTAAATGTCAAGTGATCAAATATCATGTCAAATGTCAAGTTATAAATGTCAAGTCTCAAGTCAAGTCAAATGGCAAGAAAAAAGCGATGTGATGAAGCCACCGAAGTCAGCGTCTTCTACCACCGATTCCGGCAACTCCAAGATGTAGTGAGTGATGGCCTTTAGAGTGGTTTGATTTCCCGTTGTAGCCGAACGTCCCCTTGTCGACAGCCAAGTTGAGTTTATTTTGTGGTTGTGTGTTGAAAAGGGGTTTCCAGATTGTCTCAGGTACTTTATTTCGATCAGATACAGCTTGAATAGAAAAGCGCAAAGTTTGCGAGCTTCCTAGTCGAAGTTTATATTGCTAACTTATTTTGGGTTGATTTCTGGGTCGAGACTTGGGTCATAAGACTGACTTCCAAAGTAGCCGAGACACGGAAATTGTGTATAAAAACATGGCTACATGGAAATTGTAAATAGCTATGTAAATGTTCCTAATGCCGTAAATAGAGCAGGATATATTCAACATAATAATAATCACTTCCTGAAAACGTATAGTTGATAATTGGCAAATTGGAACATATTCGAGGTAAATGGGTACTAATTGAGCAGGGTTAATAATGTATTTGATATAATACGAGCAGGGTATTCAATATAAATGTCAAAATAATGTAAATATATAAAGCCTTGCGAAGCTATAATAAATATGCCTACGCAAAGGGCTTGGTAAATACATGCTAGTCACACACACAGGGTACCATTTCTCTATTAGGACGCTGGCCTAAGTAAATATGTAGAACGTAAATATTACAAGATTTGAGTCTCTCATATTGCAAGTAAACCATGTAAATGTATATACAGTAATAGTCAGAAAATTACGGCGAGTCGAATGAGCCTAAATTTATGTCCATACACCTAATTATAACATATTTGACTTTTTAACTTAAATATTCTACATAAACCTACCAATAACTTATAAAACACTTTCTCAATCAAATATTCTCCATGGATAAATAATAGTGCAGGAAATATATTTTGCGTGGTAAATAAATATAGTGCGTGAAAAATATAATTGTGCAAATAGATAAATGGGTAAAAATGAACCTAATTATCAATTCTCTGTATTTCTTTATCCATCCATTTGGCCACGGTCAACACAAGCGAAGTGAGAAGTGAATTGCAAAGAAAATCGGCAAAAGTCAAATGAGAAGTGAAATGGCAAATAAAAAAATAAATTGAAAAACTTTGTTAAATGGATACTGAACTGTGATCCATATTTCTAGTTTTTTTTTGTTGTGAACAATCACATCATGCTATTGTCACAAATATGAGTTGTACATGGAAGCATGATACCCTCCTTAACTCTTAATGGTGGATCAATTTCGTTTAACAGACATTTCTCAATGAGTTTTGGATATGTCATTTAACACATAGCATATGCAAATATCGTTGGCACGGGTTGGCACCATGCCAGCTGATATTTGTAGGATGAAATTAACCCAGTCACATATAAACTTGGCCCACATCCAAGTTATGGGTTGCATATTTTTGATCAAAATATAGTGCTGTTTGATGTGATACTGCCACTATATGGGTCTTCAAGGGTTATGATTTCAAATTGTGCA
This sequence comes from Sphaerolaimus hirsutus, assembly GCA_964036195.1. NCBI lineage: Eukaryota > Metazoa > Nematoda > Chromadorea > Monhysterida > Sphaerolaimidae > Sphaerolaimus > Sphaerolaimus hirsutus. Next base: position 35,523 of record CAXIWS010000473.1, read on the forward strand.
ATTTTATGGAGTGGTGCCATCTACTCCAAAATGGCACCATTTTTGTGGAGTGGTGCCATCGTCTCGCCAGCATATAAATATATTATTCAGCAAGACACCTACTGGGTGTCATTTGGGGGAGCCTGGGCCACTGGCCACACAAAAGAAGTATATCAGTAAAAAAATGGCTAAGGCCAAACAAAAAGTGGACGCTGCCTCCACAGCAAATAGACATGAAGTGTGTCTCTCAAATGGACATGAAGTGCGTCTCTCAAATGGACATTAATATATATTGGATGCACAAAAGAAATGTATCATTGCTTAGAAAATGGCATACACTTCACTGATAACACACTTTACTGTGGTTACATATCCCACCTGAATAACGAAACTATTTGATTTTCATCACAAGAGTTACATGTATTGACTGTTAAATGCACAAAAGCAATATATCATTACATCTGCATTGTGAGACATTTCTCACAATGCAGATGTAATGATATATTGCTTTTGTGCATTTAACAGTCAATACATGTAACTCTTGTGATGAAAATCAAATAGTTTCGTTATTCAGGTGGGATCAACGATGGCAAAAACACACATATTAAATACGGAAACTCAATGAGTTTCCGTGTTTTTGTTTAACACGGAAACACGGAAACTCAGCAATTTTGAAAAACCCAAATGAGTTTTTTTTAGAGAACACGGAAACACGGAAACACGGAAACACAGAAAATACGGAAATGTTTTTTGAGTTTTTTTAGGCACATGATTTGAATTGAACAATGTGAGTATGAACATACATAATGTATGTGTGTATAGTTATATTTTTATATGTATTGAAATGAGTCAGTTAATCAGGCTCTCAATAAACATGTTTCTGATGAGCTGACATGGTTTTTGCAAAAGAATGTGATGATTTGATGAAAAAAAGATTTTGCTGCTGTCAAGTTTTGGTGTGGTTTTAAAGACAAGGCAGTGTACTTAGCATGCCAGTGTCCACTGACAGTGTGGAGGGTCCCTTAAGCCAGTGCCCAGGATATTGGGCGCTAGGCATCTCCATATGAACCCATTTTCTCTTGAACGTGATTTTTGTTTGAAATTTAATATGAGGTGTTTTGGGATGGGTAAGTAGTTCAAATACGTTGAAGGCTTCAACGATGTGCATGTTCAAGTATAGTTGCAGTTTAATCACACAGTACAACATACAGTGCACATCCATTGAAGTATTTTGTTGTACAGTGTGAATTGTCGTTTTTTGACATTTTGTTGATGCTTATGCTGTGGAGTGGACATGCTTATTTTTTTTTGATTTTGTGGACTGTAGTGGACATTTTTGTGGACTTTTTGACACATGAACAAATACGCAGATCCTCAATATGTGGAACATCTATATCAGCAAAACCTATAGCAAAACCTATATATGATAAGAAGACCCCTGTTTTCACATCGAAATGCTGTAAAATGCAACTTTTTGTTAGAAAACTTGAGTTTTTACAGGAAAACTTGAGTTTTTTCAAAAAACACTGAAATAAAACACGGAAACTCAAGTTTTTTTCATGAGAAAAACTCAAAACACAGGTATTCATTTTTGAAAAACTCAAAACACAGAAAGTGTTTTTTATTTGAGAACTTACCCATCGTTGGGTGGGATATGTAACCACAGTAAAGTGTGTTATCAGTGAAGTGTATGCCATTTTCTAAGCAACTAGCAGGATTCTCTCCGACCTTTGGTCGGGTTTTGTGGTTCTCTACAATTAATAACATTGTAGGAAATATGATACTTTAGTTAAGTTTGCCCACATGCTAGGCATGTGTTTTGAAATGCAGTATGTAATGTACTAACAATAACAAGATCAATACCAAAGATGCAATGTTTTGGAATGGATGTTTGTAAACTTCCGTAAAATGGTTGGGCATGAAACTCGGTAGTATAATGTGGACAGTTTGCAATTTGGTATGATGGTGTGCAGTGTGCATTCTGTGTGTTATATGTCTTGTGATATGATAGTGTGGTTTATGCAATGTGTCAAACTTTGTTGTACTCTTAAATTCGTTACATTTGTGCTTTGCTGTTCTTTTTGTGGTTGTAAATCCTTGTGGTATTAATTGTAGAGAACCACAAAACCCAACTGAAGGTTGGAGAGGATCCTGCTATAGGTACCCATTACTCAGAGGCTTGCAAAAACTGACACCCAAGTGGGGACCCCCCTCCAAATGGCACCCCCCGGGGAACCCCCCAAAATGGCACCCCCTGGGAACTGCCCAAAAATGGGACCCCCTAGGGCCCCACAAATATGGCACCCCCTAAGGACCACCAAAAAATGGCACCCCCTAGGGACCCCTCAAAAATGGCACCCCCTAGGGACCCCCCAAAAATGGCACCCCCTATGCACCCCCCCCCCACAAAAAAATAGCACCCCCCTGAGGACCACCAAAAAATGGCACCCCTGGGGACCACCCAAAAAATGGCATCCCATGGGGACCCCCTTGAAATGGCACCCCCATATGTACCTCCAAAAAATGGCACCCCCTGGTGACCCCCCAAAAATGGCACCCCATGGGGACCCCCTCTAAATCCAGTAAACACAGCCCCTAGTTTGGAAACTCCTGTAAACTCAGCCCCTAATTTGGAAACTCCTATAAACTCAGCCCCTCACTTGCAAACTCCCGTAAACTCAGCCCCTAACTTGCAAACTCCCATAAACTCAGCCCCTAATTTCTAAGCTCCCATAAACTCAGCCTGTAATTTGAAAACTCCCATAAACTCAGCCCCTAATTAAGAAACTCCCGTAAACTCAACCCATAATTTGGAAACTGCTGTAAACTCAGCCCTAATTTGGAAACTCCCATAAACTCAGTCCCTAATTTAGAAACTCCCATAAACTCAGCCCCTAATTTGGAAACTCCCTTAAACTCAGCCCCTAATTTGGAAACTCCCATAAACTCAGCCCCTAACTTGGAAACTCCCATAAACTCAGTCCCTAATTTGGAAACTCCTGTAAACTCATTTTCAGGTTTATGGATATGTAGTGTCAAAATGAAGTGCATAAACAAATCAAGGCAATCAAAAAGCCACAAATGCATCATTTCACAATTTTCAATTTTTTAGCCCTGGGGGTTAGACTTAAAGGTTATGGTAATGTAGAGTTGAAATTGAGTTATTTCAAATCAGTGCAATTAGAAACCCGCAAAATGCATCATTTCACAATTTGAAATTTTTGGGTCTAGGGGTTCAATTTCAGGGTTTTAGTAATGTAGTGTCAAAATTGAGTGCATATTTGAAATCGCTACAGTCAGAAACCCACAAATGCATCATTTTTTGATTTGAAAGTTTTTGGCCCCGGGGGTTCATTTTTAGAGTTATGGTAATGTAGTGTCAAAATGATGAATGATTTCACAAATTGAAAGTTTTTGGCTCCAGAGGTTCATTTTCAGGGTTATGGTTATGTAGTTTCCAGGGTTATGTAGTGTCAAAATGCAGTGCATATTTCAAATCAGTGCAATTAGAAACCCACATTGAATCATCTCACAATGTCTAATTTTTTAAGCCCTGGGCATATTTGAAATCGCTACACTCAGAAACCCACAAATCCATCATTTTATGATTTGAAAGTTTTTGGCCCATGGGGTTCATTTTTAGGGTTATGGTAATTTAGTGTAAAAATGGAGTGCATATATCAAATCAGTGCAATCAGAACCCAAATTTGAAATCAGTGCAATCAGAAACCCAAATTTGAAATCAGTGCAATCAGAAACCCAAAAATGAATGATTTTACAAATTGAAAGTTTTTGGCCCCAGGGGTTCATTTTCAGGGTTATGGTAATGTAGTGTCAAAATGGAGTGCATATATCAAATCGGTGCAATTAGAAACCCAAAAATGCATTATTTCACAACTTTAAATTTTTTGGCCCCAGGGTTTCATTTTCAGGGTTATGGTAATGTAGTGTCAAAGTGGATTGCATATATCAAATCAGTGCAATGTCTAATTTTTTAAGCTCTGGGCATTATGCTTAAAGGTTATGGTAATGTAGAGTCAAAATGGAGTGCATATTTGAAATCAGTGCAATCAGAAACCCAAAAATGCATTATTTCACAAATTCAAAGTTTTTGGCCCCAGGGGTTCAATTTCATGGTTATGGTAATGTACTGTCAGAATGGAGTGCATATTTCAAATCATTGTAATCAGAAACCCACAAATGCATCATTTCACAATTTTTATTTTTTAGCCCCGGGGGCCTCACTTAAGGGTTATGGTAATGTTATTGTCAACTCCCATAAACTCAGCCCCTAATTTGGTAAACTCACATCAACTCAACTCCCATAAACTCAGCCTCTAATTTGTAAACTTTTGTCAACACAGCTCCTTATTTTTAAACTTCAGTCAACTCAACCCTAATTTATAAACACCTGTCAACTCAACCCTGAATTGTAAACTCAACCCTTAAAAACTCAAGTCAACCCCCTATACATTTGCAATTGCATTCTTGGAAAGCTACTCTGCCATATGTGAACCCTCTTTGTCAAGATTGTAAAGGGATCGTGTTTGTAAAGGGCATTTTGTGCTGATAAAAAATGTCCACTTTGTGTGTAAAAACACACACGAATCGGGCAGAAGCAGAAACGTCCTATCTTTTACGTTGGAGCATACTTTCCACACAAATAAATAGTGGCTTTATAATATGGTATTGATGATACATTTCTTTTGTGCATCCAATATATATTAATGTGCATTTGAGAGACGCACTTCATGTCCATTTGAGAGACACACTTCATGTCTATTTGCTGTGGAGGCAGCGTCCACTTTTTGTTTGGCTTTAGCCATTTTTTTACTGTGAAACTTCTATTGGAGGTATACCTATTATTTATTTCGTCACATTCAAAAACACCAAAATGGAACCTAGGTATTATCAGATTCAGCAGAGGGTACCTTATATTGGGGATGTGCCTACAATTGGAGGTAATACGGTAGGCACTGTTAGGAAAAATACCGATGTGAGCCTCTACGCAGTGATTCTTTTTCAAGCGCCACCTTTTCAACACATTTTTGGTGCTATGTCTACCATACCTGTCTGTATTGTAAACAGACTGTGTCCTGTGGGTGTCACCGGCAGTCTTCCATGTACCAGAGTTGTTAAAAGTACTAAACTTTTTTCAAAGTATACGTAGAAGTAAAGTATTTCTTTTTTTACTCACACCCTGAGTAAAATACAGAAAATGTAAGTTCAATTTTTGTACTTTTAATCATCAGTAAACGTGAGTAAACATCTTTTTCACCCGGAAAACGTGAACGTGAGTATTTTAGAGAAATTACCGTATTTCCTCGATTTACCCCCCCCCCCCCTTGAATTAACCCCCCCTCGAAATACCCCCAGGTGTTTTTGGGCTGGGTTTTTCAGATAACTCGGACATTTGTCTACAATTTTTGTGTCTCTAAATTTTGTCGGCTGGCAAATATTTTGGGAGTTATGTCATATTTTGTAAACCACCCAAAATAAGGAGTAAATTTGAAAATTTGAACTTGAAATGTAAATAACTTCCTAACGGTGCATCGCAGGGCAAAACCATTTACACCACTGAAAAGCCCTTTTCGAAAAGTACCCAAACCTAAATTTTCAGATCTATATTTATACCGGTACTCGATTTATAGAGCAAAATATTTTTGGAAATTCACGTATGAACTTTTGGAAATGAAACTTTATTTTGTATGGGAATTCCAGCCGGCTCTTCGCGAGCGATCCGGAGCACGCGTGAACTTTTGGAAATGAAACTTTTTTTTGACTTGTGAACTTATGAAATGAAACTCCTGTGGTCTGGGATGGATATGTGAACTTTCGACGTGAAACTTCTGTTTTTCATAGGGGATTTGAGATGGATTGGATATGTTAACTTTCGATGTGAAAATTGTGATTTTTCTGAAAATCGGTACTACTGTATCTCAGGAACGAAATGGACTATAATGCTGATTTTTTTCTTAAATGTGAAAAACTATACGTGGAGGTCAAATCCACGCTTAACTCGACTTTTTCGGGATTTGGCGCTTGTGAACTTTTGGAATGGAAGTCCCCATATATTGGTCGCAGTTTGCATCGCAGCTACACATGTACTAGTTTGTGTAGCGATAGACGTTGATATGTCCAAATATACCCTACTTAGACACGTTGATTACCTGTTTTGTGTATATAAAAGCGTACTCTTTACTATGAATTTCGTGAAAATTTCTGACGAAATAATAACCCGCCCCCCTCGAATAAGCCCCCCCCCCCCCTCGAAATACCCCCCTCAAAATTTCCACTCTGAAAAAATACGGTACATCCGAATTTTCACGCAAAATCTTTAATTTTCATCACTTCTTGCTTATCTTCGGAAATTTTTGCGGTACTGGCACCTGAGAAAAGTTAGGTTATTTTCGGCGGCTCTTGTTTTTCCTTTGCTTTCCCCCTGAAAAAGTTAATTTGTGAGCTCTGAGGTGGGTTTACAGATGCCTGCAAATGAGCGTGCTATTTACACATCGTATGCTAGACCGTATCACAGTTTGACTTTTTGTAATACTGTTAATTTAGAGTATTTATACTACTGAAAAATAAAATGCCTGGGTTAAAGGAGTTCACATTTAACTCGCGCAGACCTGGGGGTTATTCGAGGGGAGTGGGGTGGAGGTAATTCGAGGAGACACGGATTGGTTCGTCGTGCGAGCGCTTTCCAACAAAACTTAATTTGAATTACGTCCACTCATATTTAGAGATGTTTGGTTTATAAAAACTTAATACGACCTGACAGTTTGTTGAGTTAGAGCGATATACATATTATAATATTATATAATTTGTTGCTAAGTAATTATCATGTGGCCCGTATTTATGTCGATTGAGTATAACGATATCGTACACTGGGCGGACCGCTATGCATTTTTCTGAACGAAACCCTGCATCATGACGTCATCGTGAATAAAACTAAAATTGTTCAATTTTCAAATGAAAAAAAACTTTTCAGGGAAAAGACATTTGTTGCCTGTACGCGACTCCGCCTTTCTATTTTTAAATAGTATTTTACCTTTTTGTGAAATGCGTGCATAAGTATCCTGCTAGCGCGTGATCGACTGAGACATAAGTAATTTTGGACGCATACTTTGCAGTCAGCCAAGTATACATATTGAAGTTGATTTAGTAAAAAACAAAAAGCGAAATAACAAAACCTAGGGCGTGGTCAGGGCCGCGGGAAATCTTCGACGCATAGCAACGACAAAACCGACAGACTACCTATCACCAAATTCGAACCGAAGCATTCAAATTATAAATTTGATTGAGAGAAGGGCGGGCACTAGCGACCGATCATATTTGGTGGGACTGTTGGCGCTGTTCCAAAATGGAGGCGTCAACCCCGGGGTAGTGATGTAAAAGCGCCGTGGCGCTGGCGCCTGATGCTAACGCCAAAGGAAAAAGTGCCATGGCGCTTTTGTGGATTGGTGCCGAAGTCCTGGCGCTTTTTCCGTCACTACATTCCAGGGGTTTAGTGGGGGGTGTTACCCCCCCCCCCCCCAAATCCGCGAGCTATCTATCTATCTATCCTGGAGGCAAAATTTTCTGCTACTATGCCCTGATTTCCCTCCCCCAAAATCGTCCAGCTATCTACCTATATTGTAGTAGTTGAGTGAACTTACCACAAAATATGGAGCGATTTTTGACAAATTTTGGCCCAATTTTCGCTCAAAATCACTAATTTTCATAACTTTTGGTAGTTTTTCACTTTCAAAATTACTACCGTATTTCTCCGTGTAAAGGACCCCCGTGCACAACACCCGGGGTGTTACACAGCTGCATAGCACCCCCGGGGTGCTATGCTAAGTTTCAAAAAGATCGCCCGATTTGAATTCCTTAAATATCGCTAAAAATTGCGTGTGGCGCGCGCCACTCATTGTAATTCCGCGGCACGCATTTTCCATTGAATTACTGCACGTTGGGAACCAAAACAGCCTAAATATGTAGGGACTTGCCATGTATTTATGTTGGGATATGAAGGGACACCCGGGTGCTTTACACGGAGAAATACGGTAGTTCATGTCTTTTATTGCCTATTTTCAGCTTTTGTATACTATATACCGTATTTCCTCGAAATACCCTCCCGGGGGGGGGGGGGGTGATTGTTTCAGAGTGAGAATTTTGAGAGGGGTTAAACGAGGCGGTGGGATTATTATTTCGCTTGAAAATTTTTGAACTCCCAGTATAAGTTTGATTTTTTGCAACATACACAGACGTCGAAAAACGCAACAATACGCACCATGTCTTAGAGTGTATAGACTTACCTACATAATTAAGTGTGGATGGTATAAAACAGGTGTAATGTAACACAGTCATTGTTTTTTACGTCTGTTCCGCATTGCCCGGATCACAAACCGTAGCTTTTGTCATTTACGTTCCCTTTACACTCAAAATCGGCGGGGGGGGGGGGGGGTAATAAATTAACAAGGCCCATTTTGAGGGCAGTGCACTACTCTGCATGTAAAGCCATCCCGCATGTTGACCCGGAACACCATTTAATTATACCTGGCATGTTGAAAATAGGTAATAAAACACATGACCTAGTTATTTTGAAGGTGAAATCTATAAGAAGTAAAAAAATTAGGGAATTTTGGTGAAAATTAGGGTAAAATTGCTCAAAAACGCTCCAGATAGCTAGATAGCTAGGCAATTTGCGGGTGGGGGGGGGGTGTTCAGGGGAATGTAGCCAAAAAAAATTGCGCCAGGGATAGATAGTTAGCTGGGTGGTTTGGGGTGGTGTTACCCACCCCCCTTTCTTACCCCTGCAGGCATAATGTGTCTATAATGGGTCTACATGCGGAATGGGCTTTGATGCAGAATGGGCTTTGATGCGGAATGGGCCCTAGCCCATTTTGAGGGGGGTATTTAGAGGAAATATGGCATGCTTATATATACTTATTTTTCACCTTCTTTTCGCGATTTTTAGCTTTTCTTCATACGTAAGAAGTCATATTCAGAATGTTGTATTCTGAAGTCATACGTATACTCAGACGTAAGCTCATACGTAAAAGCTCATACGGCTATTTATCTATCTCTATGTAGGAGCGATTTACTATCTACCGTATTACCTCGAATTAACCCCCCCCTTGAATTAACCCCCCCCTCGAAATACCCCCCCTAAAATTCGGCTGAGGAAATAATAAACCCCCCCCCTCGAAATACCCCCCCTAAAGTTGAGTGTAAAGATCACGTGCGTGACAAATACCGCAGTTTGTGATCTGTACAATGCAGAACACACGTTAAAACTGATGATAAAGTGACGTTAGAGAAGGGTTACTGTGTATATACAGTTATAAATGCCTATAAACACATATATATCCATGTAATTGTGTGTTTTTTCTACGTCTGAGTATGGGGAATTTCCGAAATTTTCTGGCGAAATAATAGACCCCCCCCTCGAATAAACCCCCCCCTCGAATTATCCCCCCCTAAAATTTTGCTGGCGAAATAATAAACCCCCTGGGGGTATTTCGAGGTAATACGGTACCTATATGAACCCCTGTGGGGGTCCAAAACCCTTGCATCCACCCAATTCTAAAAGTTGACAAGTCCACAAAATGCAATTTTGAGTAAATCGCATTTTAAGTTCAGATCCAATTCACGGTCCATGGTGCATTGCATTGCGTGTCCTATTTGGCACTACCATTAAGTTCATATGTTGACAATAAAGTGTCAAATTTTCAGTCCCTACTCTCAGGGACGTATCCAGGATTTTTGAGCGGGGGGGGGGCTGCTTGTTTACGGAGGCCGGCGAGCGGGGGGGGGGGGCTCAGCCCCCCCCCCTAAAATTTTACGTACAGAATGGCGGAATGACGCCATGGCGCTGGCGCCACTAGTAGGCGCAACGCCATGGCGCCATTGGCATTGGCGCCAGCGCCATGGAACGCTGTGTATGTAAACACCTTCCCGGTCACGTCCGGCACCCTATTTTTGATCGTACTTGTGACACCCTATCTCCAGTTCTAGGGCGCGCCAGAAGCTGAAACTTGGGGGAGATATTGGCGCAATCCCCCTCTACCTCGCATGAATCAGGGGGGTCGCCGCGACCCCCCTAATTCATGCGAGGTAGAGGGGGTTGCGCCAATATCTCCCCCAAGTTTCAGCCTCTGCGGCACCCTAGAACTGGGTATAGGATGTGAGAAGTAAAATCAAAAAATGGGTGCCGGACGTGACCGGGAAGGTGTTTATGTAAATATACATACAAATACAGCAAACAGCACACTTTTGTGTATACCGTATTTCCTCGAAATACCCCCGGCCCGGGGGGTTTATTGTTTCAGAGTGAGAATTTTGAGGGGGGGTTAAACGAGGGGGGGGGGTATTTCGAGGGGGGGTTTATTATTTCGCCAGAAATTTTTTGAAATCCCAGTACTAAAATGTCGTCTGAAACGTACGCAGACGTCGAAAAATGCAACAAAAATCGCCATTTATAAGACTCTAACAACATTTATAAGTGTGTAGACGTACAAAGACAGTTCTCACATAACAGAGTCATCGTTTTTAACGTGTGTTCTGCATTGCCCGGATGACAAACCGCAGCCTTTGTCATTTACGTTCTCTATACACTAAATTTGGGGGGGGGGGTATTTCGAGGGGGGGGGGGTTTATAAGTTCATAGTGTCCATTTTGAGGGGGGGTATTTCGAGGGGGGGGGTATTTCGAGGGGGGGGGGGTATTTCGAGGGGGGGGGGTATTTCGAGGAAATACGGTATTTATAAAGATTTCGGCCACAGGGAGCAAATCAGCTACTAATACATCTGGTGAAAAATGCTCGCTTGCGCGCAAAAATTTTTTACGCTGACGTTGAAAAAGTTGCATTTTTCGGCCACTTTCTGGTCTCACCCCGGGAAGGGGGAGGCTGCAGCCCCCCCCCCCCCCGCTCCCCCCTGGATACGGCCCTGCCTACTCCAACATGTACGTGAAAAATGGGGTGTCCATAAAATCCCATTTGGACTGCAAAACTGTTTTTGGGGGGGAAATGGACTTGTCGACATTTGCGCGCAACAACGTTTTTCTTCCTGGTGACGATGAAGGGAATTTATGGATTTGTTGACTTTTAGAAATCGGTGTCCGTAGTGGAATCATCACATTTCTTGCTCTTTCCCAACAAAAAAGCTGCAGAAGACGGACTTTAAGCCTAAAACTTAATGCTCTTGTCGACTTATTCCTATTTTTTTGCATTTTTTCCCAAAAAATGTAAAATTTGACATTACCATATAGGGGCATGTGAGGTCAAAAATTTTTATGGAAAGTAATGAAAAATGTGGGGGCGTAGCCCTAGATGACGTTTCCGGACCTAACTCGAAATTTTCATATCGCTTTTCACACTGCTCAATGGGTCAACAATGGTGGAGGGCAGCAGTCATCGAACCCAATTTCCCAACCCTTCCCCCCATTAGTGTCAAAATCATGGTGACCCATGCATAGTAATGGAAAACGCATCAGGGCAGGGGCCAGTTCCGCAAGTAGACAAGTTAAGAGTTAAAAGTTAAGAGTTGAGTTAAAGGTTAAAAGTTGAGTCAAAAGTTGAGTTAAAAGTTAAGAGTTGAGTTAAAGGTTAAAAGTTGAGTCAAAAGTTGAGTTAAAAGTTAAGAGTTGAGTTAAAGTTTAAAAGTTGAGTCAAAAGTTGAGTTAAAAGTTAAGAGTTGAGTTAAAGGTTAAAAGTTGAGTCAAAAGTTGAGTTAAATGTTAAGAGTTGAGTTAAAGGTTAAAGATGAGTTAAAAGTTGATTTAAAAGACAAATGGGTCATTCGTTGCAGAAGCGCGATACGCTGATCTTCAATCATATTTTGTCCCTGCACGGCCATTTCGAAACAACGTTCGGCGATTTTTTCTTTTTTTAGCGATGATTTTTTTGGATACGTTATTTTCAAATGACATGCATACAACATTGGCACCATGCCAGCGAACAGCCGTATCGATACCAAGTTCATATTTTTATTTTTTTATATTTTTTTACCTTCATTTTCCACTTGTCTCTTAACTCTTAACTCAACTCTTAACTCAACTTTTAACTCTTAACTCAACTTTTAACCTTTAACTCAACTCTTAACCTTTAACTCAACTTTTAACTTTTCTCTTAAATTTTAACTTTTCTCTTAAACTTTAACTTTTCTCTTAAACTTTAACTTTACTCTTAACTCGCCATTTGTCTTTTTACTCAACTCTTAACTTTTAACTCTTAACTTGTCCACTTGCGGAACCGGCACCAGTTCCGCAAGTTCCGCAAGTTAAAAGTAGAGAGTAAAAATTGAAGAGTAGAGTAAAAATTGAAGAGTAAAGTAAAAATTTTGAATGGAGAGTTAAAAGTAAAGAGTAAAGTGAAAAGTATAGTAAAAATTGAAAAGCAGAGTAAAAAATAAAGATTAAAGTAAAAAGAAGAGTAAAGGGATAAATTGAAAATAACAATACAATTAAAATAAAAAAATATAAAAGTGCAACACGTTGCAGTTCGGACATAATATGTCTCTCCGCACAGGCCAATTATTTCAAAATTATACGACGATTTATTTTCTTTTTGAGCAATATTTTTTGGAAACATCGGCGTAAAATACATGTTCGGTTAAAAGTTGCAACGCAACTGGAAAATCGGTACATTCTGCTCAAATCAATCGGGATCCACGTTATAAACTACCTACTATCTACATCCGAATCCATTTTTTTAATTTAAATTTTATCATTATTTTAAATTTATCCTTTTACTCCACTCTTTACTCTACTTTTAAATTTTGCTCTGCTTGTTACTCTCTAACGATGGCAAACAGTCGAAAAAAAAGTATTTAAATTTTTAAGTGTTTTTTCTGAAATGAATTTTCGAATTTTCGAATTTTTCTTCAAAATAATTTTTGAATTTCGAATTTAATTTTCGAATTTCGAATTTTCGAATCTTTTTTGGCAATTTTCGAATTTTTTTGGCTAGTTTTTGAATTTTTTCAAATAATTTTCGAATCTTTTTGGAAAAATATTGAATCTTAAGCTTTAAACACAGAATTTGGTCTGTCTTCATGTTCTGCTCAGTTGTTATGACCTTATTTTAACCATAAATTAGCATTAAAAATGGTGGAATGAGTTATGCAAACCAGTGTGCTGCTTCTTCATTTAATTCACACATTGATACATTTAATTCACCAACAGAGCGAAGACAATAAAAACAACAATTTAAAAATTGGCGTCAAAAAAATATCAGCATAAAATACAAAATTGGCTTTAAATACCGTAAAATTATTGCAGAGTGGAAACTTGGGGGTGGGGGATTAAACAAGGGTGGGTATTTCGAGGGGGGTGTATTTTTTGTCAGAAATTTTTCAAAATCCCAGTACTAAATTGTTGTTTGTAGGTAACACAAATGTAAAAAATGCAACAAAAACTACCTTTTATAAGACTCTATATACTTAAATATATAAGTACGTAGATGGTACAAACCCTGTTCTACACAACACCGTCATTGTTTTTAACGTGTGTTCTGTGTTTCCCAGATCACAAACTGCATTACGTTCTCTTGACACCAAATTGGGGGGGTGGTATTTCGAGGGGGGTTTATAAATTAATAGTGTGAATTTTGAGGTGCGTATTTCGGGGGGGGGGGATATTTCGAGAAAATACAGTATAAAAAACGGATGTGTCGAAGTCCGCCTCTTCCGCCGTGGATGACATTTCTACGTTTTTTTTTGTTACGTTTCGCTTTTCCATACGCGCTGCGTATCAATTGTTGATTTATTTAGCACGTTGAACTTAACAGTATGTTTTGTTGCCTTGAATTCCCTAAAAAATTCGAAAACTATTTTCGAATTTTCGAATTTTCGAATTTTTTGAAAAATAAATCGATTTTTAAGTATTTTTTCTCGGGGCGAAATAAAAATTCGAAAATTCCGAAAAAATTCGAAAATTCGAAAATGTTTTCGAATTTTCGAATCTTTTTTTGCCATCGTTATACTCTACTCTTCAATTTTTACTCTCTACTTTTAACTTGCGGAACTGGCCCCCGGACTCTAGCGTCAAGCGCCATGTCGCTTTTCCGAATGCCATCACTAATGGTGCCAGAAAAAAATGGTGCCATGCGCCAGAGCCCATGGCACTTCTTTCTTATCAATACATCTTAATAAGTCATCTAATATTATCTAAGAGTGAAAGCGAGGGTGTTTTTTGATGCTCAGCAACAAGAGCACTTTCTTAAAAAAATGACGCTTACACTTTTTTACGCTTTCCTAGGTATTTTAAAAATGACTTACGCTTTAGTATCCACACTCAAAATTTGGAAAGTGTATTTAAGCTTACGCTTTCCAAAAATACCAGTATTTTAACAACTCTACTATTTAAGACATGAGTTACTTTGGGAACAGTCCGACGATTTTTTTAAATACAAAAACAATTTTTATAATGAGGCATGATTATTTTCTTGCAGACTGAACGTTTAACTTAAAAAAAATGTTTAACAACAATGTTATCGGGCAATCTATCACCATCAGCTGCATCTGTCTGGCAGTGGCCACAATCGAAGTCAAGCTTTACATTGATTATGCAGGTAATTCACACACATCACTATTATCATTGAAAAGATCTTTGGGTGATAAAATCATGTTTTAAAATCGTCCAAAATGCACAAAGAGAAAAAATATGCGTCACATAATGTATTGTTAGGTCTATTGTGGTCATATTATGACTGTGGAGTCATGGGTTAGCAATTAGCATTATAAGCTGTGATATTTTCAAAAATACTTATCCACTAATGTCAACTTATTATGTATATCACCTTTTGTCCTGTTCGTGACTTCAAGTGACGTTCAACATTGTGCTTACCCTGTTTCCTCGAAATACCCCCTCGTTAAAATCTCCCTCGAAATTTTAACTCTGAAACAATCACTTCCACGGGAATATTTCGAGGAATGTACCGTATTACCTAGAATTAAGCCCCCCTCGAAATACCCCCCTAAAATTTTACTAGGGAAAAAATAAACACCCACCCTCAAAATACCTCCACCCAAGTTGAGTGTAAAGACAATATACACGACAAATACCGCAGTGACGCCAATGACGTTAAGGGAGGTTGTATGAATACCGTATTTCCTCGAAATACACCCAGGGAGTTTATTTAATCAGGGTGGAAATTTTGAGGGGGGTATTTCGAGGGGGGCTTATTCGAGGGGGGTTCTTTATTTCGTCAGAAATTTTTGAGAAACTGATAGTAAAGAATATGCTTTTACATACCCGAAAACGGTAATAAACGTGGACAAATGGGGTACAATGGGACATATGAACGTACATCGCTACACAAACTAGCGTGTACATGTAACTGCGATGCAAAATCGCAACAATAAATACATCATACATATTGTATACATGATGTACTAATTCGAGCCATTTTTTCCTCAGCTCGAAAACAGGTGGGGGTATTTCGAGGGGGGGTTAATTCAAGGGGGGTATTTTGAGGAAATATGGTAAATATATACAGGTATATATGTCTATAAACACATACACGTCTATGTGATTGTTAGATGTCAAGTTGCAAACGCACCTTTGCATGGTCTATGCGTGTGAATGAATAGTCACAGTTATCTCAGAAACTTTAGGAAATGATCTAAAATAAAAGTATAATAGAAAGAAAAGTCAAATAATTGTGGCATGCACAAACCAAACATAATTCCAACATCAACTCTCAAATTACAGCATTGCCAGCACAGAGTTACAAGCTGATATCCAAAAACCAACTGCCACTGGTTGCAAGCAGAGACAGTGCCACCACTGGTGCCAGTCCCAGACTCTGTAAAAGACCCTGTAAAATGCATGTGTCATGTAAAAGACCATGTAAATTGTCATGTGTAGGGTGTCAAGAAAAGTTTTTAACGGAAAACGGAAACGGAAACGGAAAATTTTTTTCAGCGACCGGAATACGGAACGGAAAACGGAAAAAAATTTGCAATTGGCGGAAAACGGAAACGGAAACGGAAAAAAAATTCAGCGGCCGGAAAACGGAAAAAGGGGACGGAAAAACAGAAACGGAAAAATGAAATTTGCATGGAAATGGAAAAACTTGCTGAAATTTTTGCCAGAAAACGGATAAAATTTGCAGAAATTTTGCTGGAAACCAAATTTTTTTACATGATTGACAATCTGCATGAATGTTTACCAGTTTGGGTGATACAGAAAACAGAAAGTTGAGCCAGAAAAAGGTAAAATGAACGGGAAAAAAATGCTGGAAAACTGAACGGAAAACTGGAAAAAAATTTCAGCAGCCAGAAAACGGAAAAAATTTGCCTGCAGAAAACGGAAACAGAAAACGGAAAACGGAAATTTGACACCCTAGTCATGTGTATCCAAATCCTACTCTTTACTATCCAAATTTGATGTTTGGACATTATATTTGGATACAAAAACATGAGATTTGGATACTACAGAATAATATACACATGACACTTAACAGGTTTTTTTAATGACACATGTCATTTTACAGGGTCTTTTACAGGCTCTGGGACTGCCCCCTGGACATGATGTGCGCCAATGCGCCCACCAGTGTTTGATGCGCAAGTGGTGTTTTGCATTTGGACACAACCCAACCACTGGAAAGTGCATTTTATACGCACAAATGGCTGCTGATATGCACACTCTGAGCACTGCAGCCAATCAGGGCTTCAACTATTATGCCAGGAATGTCATTGAAGGTATTTACATTGTGTTCACAACAAAAATGGGTGTGTGATGCGTCGGGAAGTAGGCTGGATGCGCGTGAAGTGGAATGCTTCCACGTGCTTCACGATATTCTTGGTGAAGTGTTTTCCACACGCTTCAACTAGTTTCACCGGTCAGGGCTCCCAAAAATGTGAATGAGACTTTACAATTCTGGGACTTCAGCACGCTTCACAAGAAATACATGTGCCAGTTCCATATTGAGAAACGTTAAGCGCCTTTACTCAGATTTTTGTGAAGTGTGTGGAAGCGCTAGCATGCTTTGTGAAATGTCAGAATGTTTGCGTGAAGCCACTTCACAAATCTTCACCACGCATCTGCACATTCACCAATTTTTGCTGTGATTGTTATGTAGCATACTAATGTGGCTAGTGATGTAAAAAGCGCCATGGCGCTTTTCGCATTGCGGCGCCAAGCGCCAATGGCGCCAGACGATTTTAGCGTCAAGCGCCAAAAGCGCCATGGCGCTTTTCCAGACCGTAGCGCCAAGCGCCAATGGCGCCAGAAGACTATAGCGCCAAGCGCCAATAGCGCCAGCGCCAAAACTTTCTTGGTCGATTTTTTATTAGCCATGTACGTCAATATCTGGATGCCAAATACACAAAGCTGTTTCTCTACTTTACGAATGAAGCTGCCTGAAAATTTGTGCAAAACATTTACTCGCAGTGAATGCAAGTACCGTATAGTATATCCTCAAATAAGACCCTAGGGGAGTAATGTTTTCATCAGAAGTTTTTGACGGAGGTAAGCAATAGGGTGCTATTCTAGGAGGAGTTTTTTTCCCTCGGAACTTGCACGTTATTCATTGTATGAATGCATTCCCTAAACTCATGTAATCCGGGTATTTGATAGTTCAACGACAACAAAAACAAGGTATCCATGCAAAAATTTGTTTTCATCGGAATTTAAATCATTGATGGATATATGCACATACCGTATTACCTCCAATATAAGGCATCCATCTAATATAAGGTACCCTCTAATATAAGGTATAGCTTTTGGCTATTTTGAACGCGACGAAATAAATATAAGGTACCCTCTAATATAAGGCATACCTCTAATATAAGGCATACCTCTAATATAAGGCACAGCTGGCTGCGTGCCAAAACGCGCAAAATCATAAAAAGGGTTTCCAAACATGGCGGAAAATGATGAAAATGGTGCCGAAGAGCACTGCGATAACTCTTCGTCGACTTCTGCCATTTTTTTGTGATACTGTACCACCTAATTCGTACATTCCAATTTGAAAACATGAATTGTATCGTTGTTCACCGTTGGTAAAATTTCTTTAAAATCTGGTGAAAATAATTGAAGGTACCCTCTAATATAAGGTACCCTCTAATATAAGGTACCCTCTAATATAAGGCATAACTTTTGGCTTGAAAAATCTGACGAAAACAATATAAGGTATACCTTATATTAGAGGTAATACGGTATCAAATACCCAGATGGGGGATTTAATCAAGGGGGTATTTTTTATCACTTGGTCAACAAGGAGTTATTCAGTGAGTGTTATTCAACGGATTGTCTGAATAATAAATGTGAGATGATAGTTAGGTAGATTGTAAAGTGTACATTCAGCATGCTATATAGGTAGTTTTTTTTCTGAATGCAGAAAATTTCAGTAGCTTAGTGAAGCAAGTGAAGTTGTGCTATTTATATTTATATCAATGAAATTTGGATGTGTGAACCACAAGTGTTAGGTGATGGAAGAATTGGATGGAACAAAAAAGCAACCATCTCATATTTTGATGGCATTTTTGATGCCACCTATCGAAAACGTACACAGATGGTATGGCGCTTTTTTGTCGCTTTTTAAACTGTGAGCGCCAAACGCCAATGGCGCCACGGCATTATAGCGCCAAGCGCCAAAAGCGCCATGGCGCTTTTGGAGGTCCCGGCGCCAAGCGCCAATGGCGCCACGGCAAAAACGCGCCAAGCGCCAAAAGCGCCATGGCGCTTTTTGCATTGGCGCTAGCGCCAGGCGCCAGCGCCATGGCGCTTTTACATCACTAAATGTGGCTTCTGGCTGCATGTCCAAACAAATTTACTTCAGTTATCAATGAATGTGATTTACTTATGGAAAAAGCGCCAGGACTCTGGCGCCATGGCGCTCTTTCGAACCCCAGCGCCAAGCGCCAATGGCGGCAGAGCAAAATGGTGCAAAGCTCCAGAAGCGCCATGGCACTTTTTGCTTTGGCGCTAGCGCGAAACGCCAGCCCCAGGCATTTTGTTACTGGCGCCAGGCAAAAATAGCGCCAAGCTTCAAAAGCGCCATGGCGCTTTTATGGGTGTGGCGCCAAGCGCCAATGGCGCCACAGCAAAACTGCGCCAAGCGCTAAGGCGCTTTTTCCTTTGGTCTAGCGACAGGCGCCAGCGCCATGGCGCTTTTCCATCACTAATGTGATTATCTTCCCAAATGCTCAATTTTTCCCATGGTACATAGCAGGGTTGGCAAAATCTCAGAAAAAAAATAAAAATAAAATAAAAATAGAAAATTTAAGAATAAAATAAAAATAAAATGTAAAATTGAAGAATAAAATAAAAATAAAATACAATTTTAATAAGAATAAAATACAATTTTAGTAAAAAGAATTTTACTTAAATCAATCCTGGTCAGGGTTGGCAAAATCTCAGAAAAAAATAAAAATAAAATAAAAATAAAATGGAATATTCAAGAATAAAATAAAATAAAATAAAATGGAAAATTTAAGAATAAAAATAAAAATTGTATAAAAATTCGAATTTTTGTAAAATTTTTGTAAAATTGTATAAAAATTCATATTTTTGTAAAATTGTATAAAAATTCATATTTTTTGTAAAATTTTGTCTCATTGCTCAAGTCTCTACCTATTTATTCATGGATCTGGGGGGTGTCCCAAGCATTGTAAAGTGTCAAATGTCATGTAAAATGTCATGCAAAGTGTCAATTGTTATGGCAAATGGAAAGTATAGTGTAAATTGTCATGACATGTAAAAATTAAAGTATCAATTGTCAAGCAAATTGTGTTCAAATCTCATGTTTTATTTTGAAATCTTATGTTTTGTATCCAAATTATGTTGTTGTTAACTCCAAAACTTTATGTGAACATTTGGATACAAAAACATAAGATTTGGATATAAAACATACTATGGATACAAAAACACAAGATTTGGATACACAATTTACACTTTGCATGACATTTGTCACTTACTGAAATTTTACATGTCACTTGACATTTTGCATGACAATTGATACTTTACTTTACATTTGTCATGACAATTGACACTTTGCATGACATTTTACAAATGTGCCCAGCACACTAAACTCCAGTAGTCCTTCCTCTGAAAATGCAAACCATTCTTATCAATAATTGTAACTTTACACTTGCAGCTAGCTAACAATACATATTACATGCAACTTTTGAAAAGTAAGGGAAAAATTTGTCACAGGTTTTTCATGTAAGGTCTAATTATAACATTTTTCTGGCCTTGCATGCATGTTTCTGATTTTTTGTAAAATTTTTGTAAAATGAGTCATTTTATTTTATTAATGACTTGGGAATAAAATAAAATAAAATAAAATGAAACAAGAATAAAATAAAAATAAAATAAAATTTTTATACAATTTTTATACAATTTTACTAAAATGAATTTTTATAAAACCAACCCTGATCCTGGTCACGAACTATTAAAAAATAAAAAAAAAATAAATAAAATGAAAAATTGAAGAATAAAATAAAATGGAAAATTGAAGAATAAAATAAAAATAAAATACAATTTTTATAAAAATAAAATACAATTTTAGTAAAAAGAATTTGACTAAAACCAACCCTGGTACATGGCACCGCAGAATTAGTTAAAAATACCAATAAACTACCGTATTTACTACCTCGAAATACCCCGAGGGTGAATATTATTTCGCCAGCAAAATTTGAGGGGGATTATTCGAGGGGGGAGGGCTTTTTTATTTCGCCAGAAATTTTTGGAAATTCCCCATACTCAGACGTCGAAAAATCAAACAATTACATCGATGTATTAGGTTGTAAACAAATAAAGTGTGTCTTTTTTCGCCATCTCATACAAATATACATTTGTGCTTTCCATTGTGTTGTACGTTGACCGATTTTGATGCCATTTGAGTATGTTGTGGTTTGGGGTCTGGGCTATGACGAAATGTTTTTGTTTGCTCAAATGATCCCCCAGTCCCGAGATAAGGGGGGTCTATAAAAAGGTGGTCATTTTACGTGGCCAATATGCACATTGACTTGAAGCTTAATAACTCAGCCATTTCTCGGCCGATCCGGATCATTCAACACTTAAAATAACCAGGACAAACCGCAGATTCAATTTTTGTGGTCGAGTTAGTGATGTCTTAATCCCGTATGCCGATTTGATCCGGTTTTTGAACATGAAAAATAATCGTAATCAACATTTTTTCAAGATGTGTTATTTGAAGGTGCTATCATATACTATAGACAAAAAGAATAAATCTGACCTAAAAATTCTTTCAATATCTCTCTCCAGTCAAAAGTAATATCACTTTAAACATTCGCCTCCCAACAATAAATAGAAAAATCTGCATGACGAGCAAATGCATGTGACTTCAGAAATCCATATCTCGACCATTTCTCAGCCAATTTCCACCAATGAACACTTAAAATGATCAGAAAAACCTGTAAATGTCATTTTTATGCTCAGGTTATCTGTATTCATCGTTCTTGATTAGTTATTTACATGTATGGGAGGCGGAAGTTTAAAGTTCTATTACTTTTGATTGGAAAGAGATATTGAAATAATTTGTTTAGTATATGAATCCCCATTGTCTAAAGTATATGATAGCATGTTCAGAAAAATTTATTTTTGGTGTTTAAAAACTGGGTCAAATCGGCATACGTAATTTAGACATCACTAATCCGACCCCAAAAATGGAATCTGCTGGTTGCGCTGATCATTTTAAGTGTCGAACGATCGAAATTGGCCCAGAAATGGCTGAGTGAGTAAGGTTCAAAGTGAATGTGTAGATCGGCCATGCAAAATGACCATCTTTTTATAGACCCCCCTTATCTCGGGACTGGGGGATTTTTCGAGCAAACAAAAACATATCGTCATAGCCCAGACCCCAAACCCCAACATACTCAAATGGCATCAAAATCGGTCAACGTACAAAAGAATGTGGGATGCACAAATGTATATTTGTATGCAATCGAAAAAAGACACTTTATTAGTTTACAACCTATTATATGTGTTTATAGGCATATGTAACTGTACATACAAATAAACCCTTCCCTAACGTTACTCAATCATCGGTTTTAACGTGTGTTCTGCCTTGTACAGATCACAAACTGCGGTATTTGTCATGTACGTTCTCTTTACGCTCAATTTCAGGGGGGTATTTCGAGGGGGATTTTATTATTTCCTCAGCCAAATTTCAGGGGGGGGGGGTATTTCGAGGGGGGTGGGCTAATTCAAAGGAAATTCAGGGAAATATGAATTCATTCCACATCACATCCACCTAAACACCGCAGCTTTCCGGGCACAGTGCCAAGAAAAATTACCTGCTGATGCGCAAAGCACACAGGAAGCGGCATACTTCCAAGGCAGGTGTTACGCAATCTACAGTGGCATAGACAACTTTAACTACGACACAGCCAAACAGACGTGCAAGGACAAGGGCAATGCATATGGATTTATTGGAGGATTGGCGTTCATCAAATCAAAGACAATGCTAGACAAATTGGGGAAGATATTTTCAGTGTGTATTAAAAATTTACGACTACCGTGTATACTCGAATAATCCCCCCAGGGAATTATTTTTTCGTCATACATTTTTGAGGGGGGGGCTATTCGAGGGGGGGATTATTCAAGGGGGGGAATTGTTATTTCGTCAAAAAATTAAGCATTTTTCGATGAACTGATTTAAAAGAAATATGTTTTATTCACTAAATAATATGTAATTTTGGTTCAAATTGAATACAAACACTTTATCATATGCCTAACGAGGGGGGGGGGAGGATTATTCGAGGGTGGGGGGATTATTATTCCTCACTCGTCTAAGAGGGGTGAATTGTTCAAGGCGGGGAATTATTCAAGGCGGGGAATTATTCGAGTACGTATATACAGTATATTAAACGCAATCCGTAATCATTATCTAAATAATCAACATTTCAGACAGTTGCAAGAACTGTGTACGTTGAAGGCTTTCAGGCAAACACAACCGTGCAGCCATATGGGAACTGGGTGTACCCAAACAAAAAAACTGGGCACTATGTAGATTTTCACTTGCCACCAAGTGTGTGGCGATCCGATCAACCAAATTTACCTCAATTTGCGGCTTATTTGAGGGCAGTACTTGGACCTTATACTGACGCACCTTTCATCAAGGATTACTTCTATAATTTCTATGGTATTGCACCTCCAGATGGTTTTGTTCTGTGTGAATTTGGTATGTTTGGATTAATTTTTTATTTATTTTCATATATTTCTTTGTGAACAGTCTTTTATTCCCACTAGTTAAAAAATTTGAGTTCAACACTGGACTGGGATAAAAACAGTGAACAACACAAGGTGGCAGTTCTGCAAGAGGCAAAGTAAGTGACAAATGATAAAAGAATAATAATTTGGCAAATGTAAAGTTAAGAGTGAAGTAAAAAGTTAAGAGTAGATTCAAAAGTTAAGAGACACATTGCAAATGTCAAGAAAGAATTAAAGAAATAACAATAAAAAGTAAAAATCAATTCAGATCTAGAAAGCATTTTTTGAATGACAATCATGACGATTTTGAGAGCAATATAGCAATTTTTCACTTTTTTCATTTTTATTAGAATACAGTCCTTGTCATTTAACATTTTTCTTGCCACTTGTTACTTTACTCTTAACTTTTTATTTCATTCTTACCTTGTCATTTGTCAAATTACTATGCTTTTATTATTTGTCATTTTACTTTGCCTATCTTGAAACTGGTCCCAGGTTGCAGGCGAGGTAAACTCGGGTTACTTTATGCCAGTCAATTCTGCTGACCGTAACCCATGCATGACGTCATTTTGCTGGAATTCAGCCAAGAATAAAGGATGTAAAATATATTAAGCGATAAAATGCGCAATCTAAATTGCGCAATCATCGCATGTTCTAAAGTCAGCGAACATTTCGCTATACAATTTTGTTCTGTGTAGGTACCACTGATTATGCATTGATTTTGACTTTGGACGGATATATTCCATTCAGTTATTGGTGGAATTTATTCCGTCCAACCTGTTAATGCGAGATCGGTGGATCTTTTAACCTTTGGAACAGTGCCAAAAATGTGTGTGGCATGTGTTTGTGACGGTTCCCGTATTGCGTCGGGCTGTTTCATTGCAAAAAATTGTACAGTGAAATGTAAATAGGCAGGCTTAACGATTTCTGACTGTTACAAATACATATATGTACAAAAATAACTTATTTTGAAGGTGAAAAAGGAAAAAGGTTATGATTTATTTACAAAAATTGATAATTTTGGGAGAAAATTGATGCAAAATCGCAAAAAAATTGCTTTAGATAGATAGTTGGCCAATTTGGCATGACATGGCCACAAATTCTGTACTTCTGTAGCGACCAAATTTGCTTTATCAATAGAAGGAGGGAGGGTGGGGGTGGGGGGGTTCGCTGCAGCAAAAGGTGAAACAAGAAATGCAGGGAAATGGAACTCCGCATAAACTTCAAACGTTTCTGTGATAAAAGTCCCACACATGCTGGTTGACATCCCCACACCAAATGCCAACTGGTTCCGATCCAGATTCAGAGCTTGCTGACGAGCCGACGAACGACGTTCAAACACAAGCTTTGAGTTGGGATAGGGACCAGTTGACATTTTGTGTCAATCTCAAGTAGTGTGTGTGTGGCGAAATTGGGACACATTTTCTCCTACATGGGGTATTGCGTATCAGCGGATATGTTCCTGCAGATGCACTTAATTTTTGTGCCTGTAATAATAATGACTACCAAGGTGCAGAAAACCGGAAGGGGTGGGGGTATTGTATTGCTACTGTTGCCATGGTTATTAGGTGGTGATTTATGTTGGCACGAGTCCAAGAAAGTTGTTGATTTGGGTTATGGTAATTATCAGCTCAGACAAAAATGTGGGTGCGACAAGTTGTGTGTGGGCGTGTAGCCCTGTATAAAAGAGAGCGTCTGCCAGTCATTCGGGGTTCGGAACCAGAATAGTGAAAAGATATCAAGCTAGCAAAGCTAAGCTGCAGCTGAAAATAGTAGCTGAAGTCTATGTGACTGGATTTGAGGAACCCGTATGCTTGGCAGGTGCTGTGGAAGTTCAGTGCCGTGTGATCCAAGTATTGTGAGTGTTTAATATATTTAAGTGTTTGACTATCAATAAACTTGTGCCAAGGGGCAACAACCGGCTGCGTTTGGCTTATAAAGTAACTCAGCAACACGACATCGAACCTGCACTTTATCACGAGCGCTCAATCAATCACATCAATAAACCCACATGCATAACATCGCATGTCATCGGTGAAGTCGCCGGGTCTCCTTGTCATCCTCCTGAAGCTCATCGTAGTCAGAGTGGACGTTGGAACCTGTAAAGGTGTAGGTCCAACTTCACATAGAAAAGTGGTGATCGTCTGTGGCGCCACGCAACGGTACGACCCAGGTACGTTACAAATTTTGGTTTTTGTGAAAGTTGAAATTTGTGTGAAATTTTAAAAAAAAATTTTTTTGGGGGGAAGCCAATTCTGGCGACAGTAGCCACACCTGGCAAACAGCAGAAAGCGTCTGACGCTTTGAAACAGAAGATAGGCACCTGGTGCCTATACCCACACCGCAGTGCAGGTGCAATAGGTGCGAGGCACCCATTGCCACTTTGCAAGTCCACAAGTTGGAAGCCCTTTTGAGTAAAAATACACAAGTGAAAGACTAAAGGGGCACTCACACTTGAAAAACTCACGATGGTGTTTGAGCTGCCGCCTCTGGTGCCCGAGTTTGACGCCGATGGCAAACTGATACTGCCCAGTCTGCCCGAGAACGTGGTTGAGGTGAAAACCATGGAGGAACTGGACGAGCAGATTGCCAATGTCACTCGCCAGCAGCAAATCCTGCAAAGTAAAAATTATTCTTTTGAAGATCGTAGCCCGCGCACACAATGTCGCGCCTATTTAGCTAGACTAGACGGTTTACTAGCCCAATTGAAAGCAGTGAAAAAAACATTAGTCACAGAAGAGGCGCTGCGCCGCGCAAATGCACGCGGAAATGACCCGGGCGAAACACAAGGGGGGTCTAAGGGGAACCCAAACGATCCCAATGCACCCAACGCAAACCCACCTGAAACAAACACCAATCCACCCAGTGTGCCTCCGGCGACCAGTGACCCAAATGGGGGTCCGCCTACGGGGGGTGCAATGGCGCCTGCGGCTGCAAACCCGCCACCAGGACGAGGTCTTCCTCGCACTCCGCCACCAGGTACGGCCAGCACGTCACCAACAGCGAGCGCGGCACCAACCATCTCTGCACAAGGTTCAATGGGGATGGGTGCAAATCCCCGCACCACTGTGATGACAACTGCGCGTCGCCGCGCATTTAGTGGCTCTTTTACAAGTAACATACAAGGTACAAACATGGTCACAGCCCCTGGCTCGGCCAACAATGGCATGACGTCACCAGGAGGGGTACCACTTTTACAAAGGGATCCATCAGGGGCCCAGAGTCCACACAATAGCGCGTCAACGCGTGCAATGTCATCACAAGGGGGCGGAGTTGGGGGAAATTTTTCTAAACCAAGGGGTACCCAACCGACCTGGTACCACTATTGATCTGGTAGGGGATGTGAAAGCGCCAATGACTGGGGGTACCGAATGGTACCAAAGGTATATGGATGACCGGGAACAGACGGTCGACTATTTGCGCAACGCCACAAATCAGCGCCTGCAAAATTTGGAACTGGAAATAGCTCATGCTAAGCGCGCCGCTCTAAATGACAGCGTAAACCCCTATGAACTGGGGGGGGGTAAGGACTCTGTACTTACAGGACCTTACATTACCGCCCTAAGTCAGAAATGTTGCGAATATGGGGGGGAGCGTGCTGAGGGAGCTATAAATCCCTCAGTGTGGATAAAACAACTAGAGGTAGCACTATATTCACTCTGTATTCCAAAAAAGAAGTGGCCCTTGCGTTTGTCACTTTGCTTGAAAGGTGAGCCCCTCAGGTGGTTGGCAGGGGTAGATGATGCAACTAGGGCTAATTATCAAGAGCTAAAAAGGCAATTTTTGCTGACATATGAAAACACAGAAGTGCAAATGCGGGCGCGAGATGAACTTTCTCGCACAAAACAACTCAAAAGTCAATCTGTAAAGGAGTTTTACCATATTTTGAGGGACATGCACGCATCTGCATTTGCACATCTGGATGAGATGACTAAAGAGCGTGATTTTCGCATACTGTTTGCCAACAGTATATCCCCCCAATTGCAAATTTTTTATAGGACCCTATTGCCAGCTGAACAAAACCAACCATTTCATACTCTGCTGGAGCGCTTATCCACCTATGAAAGCCAAGTGACGGATACTCGTGCACCACCGTCATTTGAGGGTCGCCCTAGTGCACCGGGCGATCAAAATAGGCAGGGCGGCTTTGTGCCGCGCGGCCGGTTTGTGTTGAATAGGCGGCGGTTTGAAAGGCGCCCATATGGAGACCGCGACAATGCCTCCACAAATCAGGCAAACGACCCCCTTAGCCAGCTGGAACGCCCGGCAGAGGTGTTGCAATCTGCGCGTACGGTCCTTAAAAGTGAAGAAAATGAATCTGTCCCCAGGGGTGTGGACATGAAATTTCTGGCGAGATTAAAAAAGGTACAGAAAGGGTTGATAAACTAGAAGCCCAGTTTCGGGATGATGCCTCGGAAATGAGGCGTGCTATCTTAGAAGTAGGCCGAAAAGCGGGACAACTTTTCGCAGGGGGGGGGAGGAAATCCAAATTTTCCAGGAAGCTCCCCAAACCGTAATTTTCCAGGAAGTTCCCCCAGCCGAAATTTTCAAAATATGAATTCACAGGGCCAAAATCAAAACCTAAATTCGAGCTTCACTTCAGCTCCCCCCAGTTCACCTAACTACGCCCAACAAAATTACCAAAACCAACAAAGCATGCGCGGCACCAGGTGGAACGCGCCATATCGCTCACAGGGGCCAGGTCCAAATACGGGCCAGGGCGCAGGTCCACCGCGCACATGCTATCAATGCGGCCAAGTAGGTCACATTGCCCGTGCATGTACAGCCTTGCGCGCACAAAATAGGCAACCTGAGCGAGTGAATCATGTGTATCACTCGCTATAAGCATTAGCCGCGGGGGTGACCTTTGAGGGGGACAAGGGTGAAGGGAATACAGTGGAACACTTGTTTTCCATTATTTCGGGGGTGTGCAAAAATTCTACAAAAACTGTGCACAGCACCAGCTATGGCGCGAAGCGGCGCAGGTGTTCTCATTTGGCCCCAGGGCAAAATATAATTGGGAATAATGAGGAACAGGGACAAGAAAAAAATAAAATTATTCCCTTTGCCCTCCAACCCACAGAGTGTGGAGCGGCCGCAGAAGTCTGAAATAGGTGGCGCAATGCAGGTGGTCCCGTTGAAATTGGACCCATTGCAGTTGGGCCCAATGCGCATGGTCCCAATGGAGCGTGCAGGTAGGGTTCAAACGGGATCCCGATCCCGATCCCGGATCCCGTGAAATTCCGGGATTTACCAGTCCCGATCCCGATCCCGATCCCGAAACCCCAATGCCGATCCCGATCCCGATCCCGAAATCTCAAAAATACCAATCCCGATCCCGATCCCGATCCCGAAAGTTTTCAAATCCCGATCCCAATCCCGAGAAACTCCCAAGTCCGGGATCCCGATCCCGGAAAAATTAGTGGAAATTATAGAAAGTGAAATAATGACATTTTTGCATGCAAAAAAGTGGATGCAAACCCCCAGCGTCAATTTTATGCCACTTTTCTGGCATCCAACAGTGTTTTGAGACCTTTATGAAGAACTGTGAATGCCAGAAAAATGGCCAAAATCTCTATCCCTAGAACCCAATCCTGATCCCGGAAAAATGCCCATCCCAATCCCGATCCCGATCGCGTGACCCCAATCCCGGCCAATCCCGATCCCGATCCCGATCCCGAAATCTCAAAAAACCAATCCCGATCCCGATCCCGATCCCGAAACCCCAATCCCGATCCCGATCCCGATCCCGAAATCTCAAAAAGTGAATCCCGATCCCGATCCCGAAAAGTCAATCCCGTTTGAACCCTACGTGCAGGTGCGCAGAAAAGTGCACCAGCGGTGTCAGACGCGGCACGTGTATTTACCTGCGTGCGCAGCGGCGAGAATTACTGCACACAAAAAGAAGTAGAAATAAGTGAAGTTAAGGAGGTTAGGAAGGACAAATTAACACCAGATTCAACCAATTGTGTGAACTTGTCAACTGAATTACAAGCAGAAAGAAATGTTTACGGAAATGAAAAAAGGTTTCAATTTAATAAAAATTGGTGGTGCGTTGACAAATTCACGCAACCGATTGAAAGCGTAAAATGGGAATGTGTTGTGCCCCCCAAAAGTGTAAATACTTTCTACGCTCAAAGACAGAAAATGAATAAAAAAATAGCTGAAATAAAAAATAATCATGTTACATCCATGATGAGGGGGGAAAATTTGAGTCTTGGTGACTGTGCGAAAAATGAAAAACACCAAGTACGTCATGGCGTTTGCGCCATGGAAAAAAGTCCATGTAAAGTAATGCTACCTGTGCGCACCGGTGATATGCGCACGCAAAAAATGCAGTCGCGGCACGGCGGCGGCGGCCGCGCGGCGCGTGAAATGAGGCGGCGGCCGGCTGCGCGGCAGCCTAAGCAACCGCAAATGAATGGATCCACACAGCCGCCAGCTAACTTGTCTCGGCCGCGCTGCGTATACAATGGGGGGTGGAATTGCAGACAGATTTTATCTATCTCATATACCAGGTATTCTGGGCAAAGAATACCTGTGTTTCCCGCGATTGCGCTCTTATATAGCGCGCTGAGCATCTTGACTTATCATTCTTACTCAGGTTATCTTGAGAGGAAAAAAATTACAAAAAACATGGAACCCAGAAAGCCCCAGGCCCCGGATTTTTTTCGAGCCGCACCCTAATTCACCTGAAAATCCAATGCTGGATCGGATGATCCATGAAGTCGACCGAATGTCGACTGTCGATGAAATTGTGCGGTCGCTGGAAAATGTGCACCGCCCACCACGCCTATTGCCAGGTGAATACTTGCGTGCAAATTAGGAAGTTTATGGAAGAGCAGAAAGCGGGCGCTGGGCGGATATTTGCGCAGCGGAAAAGAACCTATTGATAAATTGAAGTTTTGTAATAAAAACTTGACTGGAAATGGTGATGGAATGGATACTAGTATATTAGAAGAAATTAACAGTTATTATTTAAGCTTAGGTGTTAAGGTAGTGCATGAAAATTGTAGCGTACCCATACACAGAGAAATGTCATGCGCAGAGTCCAGCGACATGGGCATGGCAAGGGACAATAGCGCGGCCGAAATATTGGCCAACCTGTTTGACGACGCCTCGCCCGAGGTGTTCGCCGAGTATCAGCGCGGGCGCGCGTTGGTCACGCCCGAGCCCGGCGCGCTCCAGCCCGAGCTCGGCATGCCCGAGCCCGACATGGACGCCGGCGGCGCCTGGAGCGGCATGTACAAACCCATGTCGCCCGACCAGCCGGACGAGGCGCGTATATCAGTCACACACGTGCCGACGCCCGCGGCGTCGGAGATGGTAGTGTCAGCGGCGGCGGAGCCGACCACAGGGATGGGCGCGCATGTGCACGCGCCGCAGCAGCTGTATGCGGGCGAGATGGGTAAGTACAGTGTGGTAAATAAAATTATGCAGAAAATTGCAGGTGAAATGGGTGAGTATTGTGGTGAGAATAGTACTACTTTAAAAGACAAGAAAATATGTAAAAAGGAGGTTTCTGCAATGAGAGTTGACAGCGTAAAAATGACCGCTAAACATGAACTGACTTACAGGGCCGGTGTCGAGCGACATGCCGATGCCCGGGCGCACGCTTGAAGGGTATCCTACCCAGGGTGCGTGCACTTTCTGTTGCAGCCTTAGCTTTAAGCAAAATTTGGTTGCAAGATGTAGTGCACGCGTAGGAATCGACGTGGCGGGCACGCGCTACATCGTGGCGCCTGATGTGGGGCGGCGCGTTGGACAGCTAGCAGAGGGTGCCGTACCAACACAGGCCGGAAGTGAGTTCCGGACGTTGCTTTATGAAAGCCTTTGGTTTCATAAGGCACGCCTTGGACTCTCAGGTCCGGACGGCGGCGACGCGGCGCAAGTGGGCTTCAATCAGAGTGACTTACTGGAGGAGCGAGTCAAATCGGCGCCAACAGACGCCGCGGGCATCGCCCGACTGCTCCCGGGCCGGGGGACGAGCACAAGGCCGAAGAGGGCCAGCTGCCCGCCCCGCCAGTACGTGTCCGCCGAGTCGGGCAGCGAGTCCACAGCAGAGAAAATGCCGCATAAGGCCAAAAGTAAGCCATTTTGGAAGTTTGCATTTATTTTGGACATATTTGAAAGGGTGAGATTGGTAATTGGAAAAGTAGGTTGTGTAAATGAGGAAATTTTGGAAATAAATTGCTTTCAAAAGTTTACGGGGAAGATTTTCCGCCATAAATGGCTGACTTTTGCGCCCATGCAAATCCTGGAAACAAGTGTTAAGGGGGCACAGATAAAGCGGCGAAATAATTACAAAAATGCCA
This sequence comes from Sphaerolaimus hirsutus, assembly GCA_964036195.1. Classification (NCBI taxonomy): domain Eukaryota; kingdom Metazoa; phylum Nematoda; class Chromadorea; order Monhysterida; family Sphaerolaimidae; genus Sphaerolaimus; species Sphaerolaimus hirsutus. Next base: position 66,986 of record CAXIWS010000473.1, read on the forward strand.
TGAATTTGCGCCTCATTGACCACAATAGGCAGGCCCACGTGAATAGGACACGTTTTGCAATTCTAACCACAATCTTATCGGGGCAAATCTCTAGACGTAGCGCGGCGCGTATTCGCGGACACGTGCACGCTATTCATGGCGCGCAGACGCGGCGATCTGCGTGCAATAGAAAACTAATAAATAAATACCTAAGTGAAATGACTCATGAAATTTTATTGCACGCTGATCACCGGGGAGTAGCGTTGGACAGGCGCCAAAAAGGCTTACATACCTTAGTACAGTTAAATGAATGGCCAAAGTACAATGAGGAAGTTTTTGCGGTGATTCATAAGCTTTGGATAAGGGGGGTCTACTTAGGGGGGTGCAAAATTTACAGAAAAGAAAATGTACGGCCAGCAAACATTGCAAAATTGTTTTGCGGGGTGCCACCTAGTTATTTACGGCACTCTATACAAAAATACCGCGCAAAAATGCCCCCTAAGGAAATGGTAAATACGTGTGATAGAAGGAAATATCTGGACAAGTTTATACACAGTTTATCAAGCGAGATGCGGCCCCAGCCTAGTGAGAAACTTGTCTATGTAAATAGAGTAAATGGGAAATGGATATTGTCTATGGCGCTTAAGCATTGTTTGACAAAGGCGAAATTGCTAGGTGAAATGAATAAATATTGCGTACATGTAAAGTTGCTAAGTGATATAGAAAGAAAAATCGTAAGAGTAAAGTGTCATTTCTCCTACCTAAAAGGCAACAAAATAAAAAGCAAGCCAAACGCCAGTAACCCAAAAACCCCTCCCAAAAACGCCAACTCAGAAGGTGCCTGTTTTTCCAGGCAAGCGCAAGAGCAGTGGGTCGTCATCGACCGCCAGCAGCAGCGGCAAACGCCGCGATGTCAGCAAGGCCCGCGGCCCGTCCGAGCACCAGATTTCGGATGCTATCGCCGCCGGGCTTGGCGGAGAGCCGGCAGTCATGTCCCGCCGCCTGCGAGCAGAAATGGTTGCGACGGCTGCAGGTGCGAGAGTAGTGATCGTCGATTACCACCACGACCTGCGCGTGGTGTTGTCGTAAATGGGCACCATGCCAGACCGGTAACTTTGAAAAGGGAATTATTCAGAAGTACATTTAGATGGGGAACTAAACTTGATTATGCAAAGCGGGAAAAGGGAGATTCGAAGTTTTTCTGCGAGAAATTATGCCAGCATGGCAATGATAAAATATGGCAGGGTTTGAGACTTGGGATATTATTGGGGGTTAGAATGGAAAACAAAGGGGTTTCGTCGGTCAGGCATGTCCCATTTGGACAACAAGCGCGAATAGTAACTCGTGGGGTGGGAAATTGTAGCGTTATGGGCACTATTGTGAAAACATGTCGTTCGGGGAGTAATTTTGTGAAATCGTGCAGAAAATGTTCAGGGAATGTCCATAAAGTGCCCGATATATGTATAAAATTCGCTGGAAATAAATCGAATGAGTTAAGCGCCAATTTGAAGTTTTCGAGGATTTTCTTACTAACTTCAAGAACATGTCCATCCAAAGTAAACTCAAAAATTAAAAACAAGCGCACTAACCCCTACATTTTTTATGAAAACCAGCCTGGTCTCAAAAGATGTCCAAAAAATAGCCAAGTCCACGAAATAGTGCCTACAATAAAGCTTTGGTCCAGTTTTGGCGTTTCGGCCATGCTCAGCGACTCGGGGCACGCCTCGAACGGAAACCTGGAAAAAAACAAGCACTGGATGACAAAATTGGACCATCCACGTTCTTTCGGAACAACATTTCCTGAAACTTTCAGTGTAAAAACGAAATTCCGTCCGAAAACATCCAAAACTAAACAGAAAGGGTTGGATCTGGTTCAAATAAGCCATTTGCCCCATCACACACCTCTTCTCCTTTATTCTCGAGCGGGCGGTGCAGTTGGAAGCCGATGTTTGTCATGCTGCCGAAAGTGTCGCCGTTCTGGCCGCTTTTCAGTGACGCGAGTCTTCGGTTTCAGTGCCGAAAAGAATTATCGATTGATTTTGGACCCTTGCCAAGAAGGCGTGAAGGTAACAGTTGTACCAAATGTCCGGAATAGGTCCAGCCGGGGACTTGCGACACTGAAAAGTCGGTGGGTATTGCGCCAATCTGGAAAGCGGGTGTTAGGTGTGTCTGAAAGGCTGGTTTTCATAGAAAATACGTCTCCACTGGGTGCGTACATCACATATCTTGGTTCCGTAAAGGTTGGAGAGTTTTGCGCCGTTTTGACGAGTAGTGTCGGACGTACACAGTTGTACCTTAGTCCGAAAAATATCCGGAATTTGTCTAAGTTCAGGAGCAGAGATGTCCAGCGGGACCCATTTGGTAGGGAAATAACAGTACGGCAAGAAAGCGGAGGTTTTGATGACTTTCCAATACATATTCACAAAATAGAAAATTCTGGAGGCGGTTTAAATTCTTCGCGATTGAATCCCGGTGGACATCGGGAGTCCCCCTGGACAACTCTTGCTCTGACATATTACAAAGTGCCCTCTAAGTGTGAAAGTCAGCTGGAACATGCATTCACCTTTCCAGATGAGCAAGCTGGGCCATCAGAGCCGCGCTTAGGAGCCCGTGTAGAGCAGGTGGAGGAGCCAGTGGCTGAAGAGACTGTCGACGCACTGGATGTGGGAACTTCGCCCACTGAAGAGGGGCCCAGAATCAAGAAGCGGGACACGCCCGGGAGGCACCCAGCTGTCCCACAGCCAATGAGCATGGTGCCACAACGAGTTGACTCAAATAATGTACCCTTCAATCTGAATTACGAGATGGAATATGGGCACCACCACGGTAAGTGCGTGCAGGAAGCTGAGCCTAGTCACGTTGTAGTGTCGCCTGGGTGTGGGGGTTCACATGGATATGATAGTGAACTACAAAAGTTCAAAATGTTATTTGTTTCGGAATATTGTGGGGTCTTGGAGCTAGTATTAAGGAAGATAGGGGGGTCCTATGTAGCAAAAGGGGTAGGAAAAGGAAGAGTGTTATTTTGTAAAGTTCATATTTCATGCGCAGCGGTGCAGGTCCCGCATCGACCGGTGCCAGTCACCAATTTGGTGTTCGACGCCCCGGTCCCGATTTTTCGCCACGTGGTGGGCCTCCCCCTGGAGTACTACCAAGCCACATACTTCCCGCTGGCATGTATGCTGGGCAGGTGTGGCACCGACAGAATCACCTTGGCGTCGGGCGACATTGACTTGACAATTCCACATCTGCCAGAGGGGCCGCTACCTTTCAAGGACTTTTCTGTCAATTTTGTGAACTCAAAGCACCGGCTGTGCCACATTACTGGCGCCGATTGCTATTGGTGGGGAGTGAATTTGATGGTGGCCTCAGCCATGGGGAACGACCATCTGATTAGAGGTGAGTATAGGGCAGAAAAGCATACTACCACTAAGTATGAAATTTACGAGTTGACCAATTGTGAGGTTTTCCTATTTTACATTCCAGATTTGCTGCTGTGCCCGCCTATGGTGCTAGGACGCATCCCCATGGTGTGCACTGAGCACCAGTACTTCTTTCTGGTGAGGCCTACAGACATCCTCAACAAGACGCCGGGTTCCGGCATGATGTGCTTCACGTACTTGGACTGTGTGGAGCACCTGACCATGTGCCACACCCTGAAAATGACACCGGTGACAGTCACGGCGGCCGTAGAGGCACTGTATGGTGAGTATTCAAGTTTTAAGTTGTCAACTGACCTAGGTAGCGATTTTGGCACGTTGCCAGATGTTACTAGTGTTCTCATTTCTTTTCCAGCTGTCTTGAAAAGTGAAATTGTGCCCAAGAGTGTGTCCAAGTTGGTGCTCAGGGACAATATTGAGAAGTGTGCCCACAACATGGCTCTGGCACTGCGTTGGCGGGTGGCCCGCGCAATTTCCATTGCCGTCTACAACAGATATCCAATTAGCACAAACAGAATGACATTTGGGGTGAGCGTTGAGCAACTAAAGGTCATTGCCACAGAGAATAAGGTGCTGAGGGTGGTCAATTTGCCAGAGGGTGACAAGTTTGCCCTAAAGTCCAGACAGATGGCATACGTGGATCCGCTTTTGTTCGACCCGCAGTTCAAACAAAGGGCGGCTGGGCCAGGAAAATTTGGTTGGTTTGGCGTGTGTTTTGTTTTTATTGGGTATGTTGAAGGTGAAAAGTAGGGCGATCTGGTTCGTGTCACTTTTGTCACTTGTGACATGTGTAGGGGCTGAACCCCCCCTGCTGCAAGTTTGTCCCAGACCTACTGGGGCATGGTATTTAGATTTACCCGAAATACCCACGTGTAATTTATATAGTTCCACATTGTTCGGCGAGTCACAGCTGTCACCAGTATATGATGTGTCTGTGACGGTGTATGCACATAGACGTCGTCCAGTTTCCGCTAACGCTACCTTTTGCCAGGCTAGAAGGCATGGAGTGACTACGTGTACTAATGCTTTGTTTTCACACTATATTTATGAGTATCATGATAGTTATGTGCAAATGTCGATTGAGAACTGCGCTGAAATGTATCATGCAGTGTTGTCTGGTGACATACAGTCACGAGGAATAAGACAAATAGAACCGATGGTGTGGTCCACGATGCATAGCATCGATTTGCAGTTCCCCACCTGGAACGACTGTTTCACTCAGCATGTCGACAACTTTGTGATGACTAAAGGGACAGTGTCAACATTTGACAATCAATGGCTCATTACTGACTTAGATTCTGCGCCCACATGCAGCCCAGCTGCTGGGCGCTGTACAAGTAGTAGGGGTGTATTATTTTGGGAACCGTCGGCGCTGGCGCCTGCAGCGTGTCCATTTGAGCTTGTAGGAAGTTTCCCAGGGAAAAGGCAGAACGAAACAGTGATTTTAATTCATGAACAGAGCGCATTCACGATTAAGGGAGGTCCTGTGCACATTCAGTGCTTGGATCCGGCGGTATATTTAACCGATCAAGGTCCCTTGTTAGCAATTTTACAGATAGATAACTCATCTACCGAGAGTATGTGCCAAATAATGTTTAAGAAGAAATGTGCTTCAACAGTAAAAATGACTTTCGCCGAGTTTTGGAGCGGAAATTTAACACCCAATGCTGCTACGCAACATCAATTCATGTATCAAGTAGTTACGCAACAAGCGCACCAAAATTTCGAAACATTACGTCATCAAATATGTGTACTAGCACGAAGTAATGCCTTGATGGTCAGGGCGCTAGCGCATATTTCACCAGTAGCCGCGGCACGCTTGCTATTGGCTGATGAAAACATTAATGCTGAGTATACTGGTACTGTATTGTTTGTCACAGCTTGTCACCAAGTACAGCCTGACCAAATTTACATGTCACACAGAGTAAATGATACCTGTTATGACATGATGCCAGTCCGCGTGCATGGAAAGTTATTATTCAAAATACCAGGGACACTTGATTTAGTGGAACACGCAAATCAAATTCCATGTTCCCAATTGCAGTCGCCAGTGTTCAAGACAAACAATGGGACGTATTTAGCGTTAACAGATGGTAATATGGTTAAGGTTCGCATGCACCAGATACCTGCATTCGTGAACCCTAAATTTTTGACAGATGGAATTAAATTTAATAGAACACTCATTAGGCCTGGAATGGCAATGGAAAATGCGATGATTTATGCAAATGTGCGCAGTTTGCACATGCGTCAAGCCGAAGCTAGGGAGAAGCTAGATAGACTGATTCATTACACCAGCCTGTTTTCAATTGATAGCGCTCATACAGCCAGTATGTTGCATGGACAGGGTCTGGAACACATAGTCACACATGCTGGCGAGCTACTATTAAACGCGTCAGGGCGTGTTATTGACCATGAGTTTGATTTGGTGCACATGATAACGACTAGTGCAGTGCCCAAAGCAATAAGGGGACCCATGCAACTGATCTTGAACATTTTGTGGATAATTTTTGTGACAGCCGTTTTGCTGGCAATCACTTATGCATGCGTACGCTATGAGTGGGTTAGAGCAGCAGTTATTTCTGCGTGCAAGTGGCCCTTTGTGATGATTAAGTCTTTTGTGACATGGTGTATTCATCAATACAACATACATGTGAGGAATGCTAGGTGGAGGATGAGACAAAATGATGAGAGTGCTGACAGGCCACAATTGGCGCGGCCAGATACTCTTGACTTGCAGGCAGGCAGGAATTAGTGGAATTGCGGGAAATAGAATTCGTATACCCAGAATATGCTTAGGACCACAGTTGCTGCGCACGTTGCATGAGACACGTGCTGCGAATGACGCAGATGAGGCAGTAGACCCTCAAGTGCTTGGTTCTATGCGCGCACGACTTTCCAGGCAAGTGTCATCTTAGTGTTGTTGACACTTTTGTCATTAATCACGCCGGCACATTGCTTCCAGACGGAAGAGAGTGACTGGTTTGGATCGTTAGCTAAATTTACAGTGACGCATTGCTGGAAAATTGCAGCATTCGCATGCACAGTGCTTGTGTAACATTATCGTAAAATGTAAAAATCTTTAATATTTAAGTTGACGTTCTTATGTTCTCTTTTATATTTAATTAATTCAACTTATTAAGATTTCATTCATATTCACATTCCTTTTCTTAACATCTTCACATTCACCATTTAATATCTCAAGCGATGTTGTTTACAACGTGCGCTTCACATCGCTCACATATTTAGATCTTAGTCATTGCTCACATTCCGCCACATTTCCTTGACAAGCAGTACGCATATACGCCGTCATGTTTATGTTAAGCGGCGGGCCCGCCCCGAGTGGGGGGCCGGGCCCGCGCGCCATTTCAAATGCTGTCTGGCTTGGCTCACATTTTCACTATCTTGCCAGTTTAGCTCGCTTTTCATCGGAGAAGCGAGCGGGCAAGGATTGAACTTTCACAATTGGAAATGTTGGGTAAAAAATCGGAGATTAAAGCCGACCGATTGGCGCCAGACCAATCGCCATCGGTCTGGCCCTTAAAAGCCGATTTCACAGCTAAAATCGGCAGTGTTTGCAACCTCGTCAACTTCACACGAATCTCTTCCTAGGATCTAAATAAGCGCCGTAGTCACTTTAAATAAGTCGCTTGTTTTTTGGTGCTAAGTTTAAAGCTTGGTGCTTTAAGTCACCTCAGTGCTTTATTTCACACCTGCGCTGTTTGAGGTGCTTTATTCACAACCGCGCCACTTAATTCTCGCCTTTTGTCGTAATTAAGTGCCCTCTTTAAGTTGCCTTATTTCTCCGGTAATTAGAGCTTCTTTTACGTTTTATTTAAGTAATTAATTTAGTTGTAAATTAATTCCTTTGTTTACATATATTTTTATATATATTTTATTTACATTTATTTGTTTGTATTTAAATTGTCTAAATAAAAACGTTCGTCAAAACCTTTGGTAAACAGTCTAAATTTGCTTCACACTAACTCACGTCAATTCACTTCAACTCAACTAATCACATTCGATAAAATAACGGAACGTCAACTAGAGACGACGCTTCACGTCAACTTACACTTGTTCACATTTGTCCTCTTCCTCGGTTAGGAATAGGAGCTAGTTCACAAGTCACTTCAACAAGTTCCGTATTGTTTTACAGTGCTTGTTGTGATAGTAAGTAGGGCGTTAGACAACAAGCCAGTTCAAGAAGAGAAAAACACACCGCAAGTGGTCGAGTGGAGCCATTTCGAAGGGAGAATGGGTGCCACTCTGCAGAGGGCAAGTGACCAGTGGTCATCGTCTAAGAGAGAGAGTGACCAGTGGTCATTTTCGGAGAAAAGGAGCGCCCAGTGGTCATTCTCGGAGAAAGTGAGTGACCAGTGGTCCTTAGAGGAAGCTGGTGTAGGTGTGTTTGAACCACACCCAGAGTTTAGTTTGCGTTCCAAGGCAATAAATTGTACGACAACTCTGTTAAGTTATTTTTCTTTTACTGACACCACGGAGCCGGTGCTAGAGCAAAACATGAATCTATGGGGAAAATTAGAGGGTGAGACATGGCTACAGAAATTAGACAGGGTTCGGGGCCTGTTACTGCAGAGGAAAGGGCGTAGGAATATGAAGAAACGTAGAGTCACCAAAGTCATAAGTACTGTATGTTCTAGGGGGCGCGTCAATGAATGGCACTGGCGGATGCACATGATTTTCGCCACTACGTGCATTCATCAATTAAATTCCTTGCCAACAAGTTGTAGACTGGCGTCTACTGGCACAGGGGTGGTGTTAGGTACAAATGGCATGATAAAAGATGTCAAAGTGCATTGTATTATTGACACGGGAGCGTCCATGTCATGTTTGAATAAACGATTAATTGATAGGTTGAAAATTCCATACAAAAGCACACAAATAACCATTACGGTGGCAGATGGAGCTGACATGGTGCCATTGGGTACATGTGACATTCAGCTCGCTATAGATGGCACACTGTTTAATGTGCACGCATTAGTTTTGGAAGGAATCACCAGCGATATATATATTGGTTTCAAAACTTTGAAACAATGGGGCGACTTCCAAGTCACTTTCTACCGTAATAATGAGAATAAGAATTTGGATATGGGTGAGATTAAGTTTATGATGGGAAAGAAAATTTGTTTCAATGTACCTAAAGAGCGGGGAGTAAATCACATTTTGCTCATGCATACTAAAGACAGAGTAAAACTGAAACCGCTTGCTGTCACGTCAGTGACAGTATACACTCCTGATGTCACACAGGAATTCTTGACTATGGTTTTGAAGGATAGGAAATTAGAAAAGCATTATGTAGGAGCTCCGATTGACAGGATGATGAGAGTACATAGGATAAAAATTTATCCCACTCTGGTTGACTTAAGCAGACAATTCGACAGCGAGCGAAAGTGCTTTATGCTTTCATGCTCAATTCCAGTCTTCAACCCAAATAGAAGTGACATCACTGTGCCAAGTGATAGACCCTTGATTAAGGTTACTCAACTAGGCGGAGAATTGCATAGGGCACTTGGGGTGGTGCCGGAAAAGCAGATTCTGATTTCTGCACCTACCAAACCGAACAATTTAGGTGAACAGTCCACTCCAGTGTATGTGACTGGTCACACTACACTGAATGGGACACACGTCCCAGTAATACTGACGCCACAGTATGGAGATAATTTTAGGAAACTAGTGATGACTGGACAAGAGTGCCAGCAACGAATAGGAGAGTGGCTAGACTGTCTGCAGACAATCCATCCCGAAGCAAAATTGTCAGCAATGATATTGAATGAAAGTAGTGTAAAGCAGGTGTTCCCAGAGTCGATAGCCGCTATGGCCGAGGATGCGGGAGAGAAAAGGGTTTCTGAGCTGAGAAAGGCTGCAGAAGCGGCTAGAAAGTATTCACCGAATGCTGTGGCTACGGTGACAGTGCAGCCTGATCTCGAAGGAGAAAACAGACTAAATTTGCCAAATTTGGCGAAACCTATGGTGCCACAACTCAGTTTGCAGGAAAGACATGAAATCATCAAACGTGATGCAAATTTCAGTGATACAGTTTTGAATGAGGAACAAAAGCAGGAGTTTTTAGAGATGTTGTTGCGCTATCATGACGTTTTCGTTTTAGAGTTAGCCAACCGCAGCTCATGCAGTGCCCTCGTGGCCGACATCCGGCTTAAGGATGAAAATCATCCTGGCTTCCAGAGTCGACCTTATCCTATTAGTTTTTTTGAGGAAAAAATCCTAGATCACTGGCTAGTAAGGCAAATATCCTTAGGATTAGCTGAATTTGGACTCAGTCGTTTCTCGAGCCCGGTTTTCTTGGTTCGAAAGCCGACGGCAGAGCCGGAAAAGGTGCCGACAATAAAAAATTGGCGCACAGTGTTTGACCTCAGGAAAATCACTCGTTGTGCCGTTTAGAGCAAGGAAACGTAACACCGCTCAAGCAATTGTTAGAAAAACTTCTGTTAGGAGTGGTATGGTCCACTTTTGACGGATTATCCGCCTATGATATGATCAAATTGTCAGAGAATAGTAAGGATCTGTTCGCAATTTCGACTGCGCGTGGTGTTTTAAAATTTAATTCCTTACCACAGGGGAGCAGCTTGAGCACATCAATATTTTCTCTCGCCATGACCGTGATCTTTTGGAACAGTCGAAAAACGCTAACGTACGTAGATGACGTGTGCACGGTGTCTGACAAGGTGGAGGACCATGTGCATGACGTGGAAGATGCATTGAAGCGTTTTGCCCGCTACAAATTCCGCATTTCGCTGAAAAAAACCGTTTTTGCGGCCAAACGCATAAAAATGTTAGGGCAATACATCAGTAGGGAAGGTAGAGAGATGGACAAAGAAAAGGTGGAGGCAATCTGTAAATTACCCCCACCAAAAGACAAAACTGGTGTGCGTAGTTTCCTAGGAATGGCAAACTGGCACCGGAGCTGGATCAAAGATTTTGCCATTCACACGAGGCACTTAAATAAGTTGTTGACAGGGAAAGATAATCAACCCTTTGTGTGGAATGATGACGCACAAGAATAGTGGCAGTGGCTTAAAGACCAGCTCATGAAGGCGCCAATTTTGGCTGCTCCCGATTATAGTAAAGGTTTTGAGTTGCGTACAGATGGTTCAAAGAAGGGCATTTCTGGAATTTTGTCGCAGAAAGCCGATGGAAACAGACACAACGTCATTGGGTACTATTCCAGAGTGCTGTCCAAGCAGGAGCAGCGCATGGCTAGTTATGACTTCGAAATGCTCACCATTGTGTCTTCCTTAATTCACTGGCGCAGCATTATTTTTTGTTACAAGGTGGAAGTGCACACTGATTGCGCAGCAGCATGTTATTTGTTGAGAGATAAACATGCACAGAATCCCAGGGTCGCCAGGTGGTCACTAGCAATTAGTTCATTTCCTGGGGTTAACATAAAATACACCCCGGGAAAAACTAACCCCGCAGACGTGTTGTCTAGAGAGTTTTGCGCTGAAGACATTTCAAAACAGCCAGAAATGGTACCAGATCCATCAGAGGAAATATTGAATGATGACCGTATGGAGATTTGTGGAGAAGATTGCGGAGATTCATGTGAGTTACAACAGACTGTGAAAGATCATGTGCAAAAGCACCTTTTGCAGGTGATGCAGACTAGGAGCAGAACGAAGGGCGTAACCAAAGATGCTAGTCAGGCGACTGCGGCGCCCGTGCCGACATCAAATGTTCCAGACAATGCTGGGATGCAGCAAGGAGCACCAGTACCGGCGGTGAATGCGCCTGTACCAAATGTAGTGGTGACAAATGACCAAGGCATCAGCCATTCATTAGTCATTCCAAATGACTCAAATGTTGATCAGACGCTAGATCAAATTGCTAGAAGTCAACTGCCTAGTGCGTCAGATTATGACAAAGAAAATTTTTCTGATTTTTTAGAAGAAGATGGTGTAGTACAAAAGTTCCGAGACGGACAGGCAGCAGATGAATTTTGTGCCGCAATGAAAGAATTTTTAGTGGATGGAAATTTACCAGTAAGTTCTACTTTGGCCAGACGGGTGGTTCTGGCGGCACAACAGTACGTTATGGAAGATGACCTGCTGTATTACTTTGATAAGCACAAACCAGGCTTGGAACCAGCTTTGCTGTTGTACGTGCCCACCGACATGAGGCGTTCGGTGATGGCACTGCACCATGCATCTGGTTGGGGCTCACACCAAGGTGCAGCAAGAACTTATCAGAGGCTTTTGCATTGTTTTTATTGGCATAATGCATATAATGATGTGGTGGATTACATTTGAAAGTGTGCAAAGTGTTTTGCCCACAAGGGGCAGACTGGACAGGTGGTGTCACCAACAGGTCAGCTACCACAAGCTGACAGGCCTTTTGATGTACTGTATTTCGACATTTCGAATGTAATGCATTACAGTGCCACATGCCAATATAAGGCTGTAGTTACAGCAATATGTCCGTTTTCAAGTTATCCATTTGCTGCGCCTTTGTCAGACATGCGTACTATAACAATCGCGCAGGCACTTATGACACATGTTTTTGCATTTACAGGTTTTCCCAGGGTGTGTATTAGTGACCACGGTGCAAATTTAATGGCACTTCGGGAGTGTTTCAAGTTTTTGCGTGTGGGCCACAGAAATGTGTTGTTGGCTAACCCACAGGCAAATAAAGTAGAAAATTGGCATCGATTCAAAACATCACTAGGTATGAGGAGTCATGAGAATTGGGACGAAACTTTACCAATGCTGATGCTGGCCCTTAGGACCAGTCATTCTGCAAGCATCGGCATGAGTGCTTTTGAGGTGGTGTTTGGCCACAGACCAAATTTGTTTTTTCTTCCCGACGCTTTGAGTCGACCAAGTCTCGCTTTACGGACCAATGACTCTGCCATTGGGTTCGTCAGAGAATCAATTTATCAAGCATGGAAAACTGCAATTAAAAATAAATTAGAATATGAACAAACTACTGCTAAACAAGTTGAGTTGGAGAAAAATAAACTGCAAGTAGGCGATGCAGTTTATGTGAGACAAGTCTTTGTGCCAAAAGTAGGGCAGACCAGTAAATTCCTGCCTAAACTTTTGGGACCACTAGTAGTTTGCCGTGTTTTGAATAGTGCAGCATACGTAGGTGCGATAGGAGAACCAGATCGCCCTGCTCAGTTGATTCCATTTAGGAGGATTTGTAAGGTTGTTGGAGACGCTGAGGCGAAGAAAAATAAGAAGATGGAGGTTTTGAATTGCATTTTTCATTTTGACAACATTCCAAAATCTTTTGCAGCCATTCGCGGTGCTGGCAGTCACTCAGGCGCTGCCAATCCAGGTCACTCAGGATGGAGCCCTGGTGGGCATGGTGGAATGTCACCGGTGGCCCGCCCTATCCAACGAGATGATAGAACTGCATCATTGTGTGCAGCAGTACGAAGTGCCGTATTTGAAGAGGCTGTGGGTCCGCGTGCGCGGGGGAGTGCGGCCATGGGCGATAGGAGTGCGGCCATTTCTGACAAGTTGGCACTCCCGCAGCACCCGCTGGCCAGTGGACAGCAAAGATGCATTTGGGGAATCAAACCTGTTGTACAAATTGCCCAGAATCAGTCTGGACCCCAGACAGACTCAGTTTGGTCAGGTGATGAACGTGGGCGCACCGGCGCCGGGAACCAGTTCTGGCAGGCAGGAGGTGCTGATGCACCCGTGGCCGGCAGATGGGCTAGCTTGTGATGAGGTGGACAGGGAGACTCCTCCCATCCGTCCACAGCCACTGGGAAGCACAGCAGTGGTGGGTCTTTTACGTGTACATTGTAGTATTTTCTTGGCCAGATAATAAAAAGAATGTGTTTTGTGAGGAATTTTTTTTCCCAAATGTGTCCATATTGATTCCTAAATAAGTCACAAATTTTCAGCCTCTCAAGCCGCCGAGGCCCATGGACAATGACTGCAGGTATGTGAAGGCATTTTTGTGCCATAGGTGTGGTCAAAGGGGTCATAAGCAGCATGAGTGCAGAAATAATAGGTATTGTCCTAAATGCAAGGTTAACACCCATAAGGCTGGAAATTGCATATTTGGTGCCACTGAAGATCGAGAAGCTCGTTATTCACGCAGTAAAAATAATATTCAACAATTAGCCCAGGAAATTAAGACTGAGGTGATGAGTGCAGTAATTTCTCAATTAGCTCCATCTAATCAGTCATTCCCACAGAATTCTAGAGGCCATGTGCAAGCGCGCAGCCGAAAACGTCGAGGCAATGTATAAGCTTGCTTTGGACCAGGGCAATTGGAAGTCCCATGAAGTGAGCGCCTTGGTGACAGCGGGCAAAATCATCCCTGCAGACGAGCTGCATACTACTGACTTTATGTGTGTCCAGTGCAGTTTTGTTTAGTAGTGTTTGTGGTGGTGTTTTAGATGTAATTTTGTGGTTTTTTTGAAAGGAGCCGGAGCTGAGAAAATTTTATACCCTTTTTTTCATTAAAATTCTTCTCAGTTCGGCGACGGTTACAGGCACTATGTTTTTTTTACTTCTTTCTTTTATTTTTTTTACCTATTCCATACATTCCATTTTATTAAAATAAATTACATAAAATTCGTACCCAAATTCAAATTTTATTCTTTTACATATACTTTCATATATAATATAATTTAAAAATCATTTTACTTTCAAATTCAATCATAATGTGGGGCACACATTAATACGAAAGTATATTGGAAGGTGTAAGTTTTAATTTTGTTGTGTCAGTAGTAGGTGCAAGTATTTGTTAGAAATTTTATAAGTTTTCACTTTAGTTTAAGCTTACACTTTTGTATCGTCTACCGCATTCCATCATTCATACCCACATAGTGTAAGGCGCCCTACCACAATAGACAATAGCTCCTCACCTATGTCCATCTACAACACCAACACAACAACTATCAATTATATCCAGGAAAGCTGTTTGCTGACATTTATCGTTGACTTTGTTGCAGCGAGGAGGCATCACTGACCACAGCACTGAAGCCAGCAGATCACCAGCCAGCTGTCGTGTGCACCAGTTTGTCAATGATTCCAGTGAGATCGGTTGCCAGAGCTTATGCACAGAGTGTTCAGACGCCGCATTTACTAGCCACGGGCAACAGATTGCTGACAGCTGCCAGACAGACTTACATCCCAGTGCCAATGACGGAATCAGTGCCACCACCCTCAGCAATTTCCACCAGACATCCAGCAATTAAATTCAGGAGGAAAACCAACAGCAGTTTTTGGGCGGAGACCAGAGGAGAGTAGGTGGATAGGTTGGAGCGTATTGCGTGGGACAGGTGCATGGTGATTACTTATTTAGGAATTTTTTTTTTCAGTTTTGTGCCTGCAGAGCGGCAAAGGTTGTATTAGGGGGTGATCCCATCCAGTAGTAGGTTAAGTTTGTTTAAATTATTTTTCGTAAGTTTTCAGCTATTTGTGAGGTTCATTTTGGTTACGTGTACTAGTGTAGGAAGTTTTAAGGACAAAGTTTGTGTCAAATGTTCAAGGCCAAATTGTGTTGATGTGTCTCAAGATGTCTTTCTTGTGTGCAGTTATAAAATTCAAAATCTCCAAAAAAATATTGAAATCTCATTTTGTTTCGTCTTTGCTCATTACTTGGACATTTTTGCTCAGTTTACAATTTTAATCATTCCAATTGTTTTGAAGCAGTGGTATGCTTACTCACTATGGCTTATTTAGGAATTCTAAACATGTTCTGTACGTGGTTGAGTAAGTGGTTGTGTAGTTTAGGTGTAGTTTAAGCCCTTGGTACCCATTTCTTGTGGTTAGGAGTAATTTTCCCTTCTGTGTGGAACCAGAAGTTCTATTAGGGGGTGATCTATTGTATTGCTACTGTTGCCATGGTTATTAGGTGGTGATTTATGATGGCACGAGTCCAAGAAAGTTGTTGATTTGGGTTATGGTAATTATCAGCTCAGACTAAAATGTGGGTGCGACAAGTTGTGTGTGGGCGTGTAGCCCTGTATAAAAGAGAGCATCTGCCAGTCATTCGGGGTTTGGAACCGGAATAGTGAAAAGATATCAAGCTAGCAAAGCTAAGCTGCAGCTGAAAATAGTAGCTGAAGTCTGTGACTGGATTTGAGGAACCCGTATGCTTGGCAGGTGCTGTGGAAGTTCAGTGCCGTGTGATCCAAGTATTGTGAGTGTTTAATATATTTAAGTGTTTGACTATCAATAAACTTGTGCCAAGGGGCAACGACCGGCTGCGTTTGGCTTATAAAGTAACTCAGCAACACGACATCGAACCTGCACTTCATCACGAGCGCTCAATCAATCACATCAATAAACCCACATGCATAACATCGCATGTCATCGGTGAAGTTGCCGGGTCTCCTTGTCATCCTCCTGAAGCTCATTGTAGTCAGAGTGGACGTTGGAACCTGTAAAGGTGTAGGTCCAACTTCACATAGAAAAGGGGGTTACTTCCCAAACCGCCCAGCTATCCAGGGGTCTCGAATGAGGGGGTGTTGGGTGGGGGTTCCCATCCCCCAAACCACCCAGCTATCTATTTATCCCGGAGGCAAAATTTTGGGCTACTACCCCCTAACCCCCCACCCAAATCGCCCAGCTATCTACCTATCTGGAGCGATTTTTGAGAAACTGTACCCCCATTTTTGCTCAAAATCGCTATTTTTCATACCTTTTTATAGATTTTCACCTCCAAAATCACTAGTCCATGTTCGTATTTGCTTATTTTCAGCCATTTTTAGTACTATATGCTCTTGTATAGCCATTTTGAGCTATTTTACACCTACTTTGAGCGATTTTTCTCCCTTCTCTTCCTTCTACACCCCGAAAAAGCCTATATATAAATATATATAAAGCCTTTTCCGTTTTTATTTCCACCCAGGTGGAATTCTAAGGGCGGTTCAGATGATTTTATTTTCGACAAGACTGAAAAACTACTGAAATGTGGGTCGGTTCAGACAATTTTGAATTCCACCCCTTCTTATATTTCCGCCTTTGAATTTCGCCCTTTCAAAAACCGTTCAAACGGCTTGCGGAACTGTTCAGTGTGCGGTACGCCAAATAGTACTTTAAATCAGGTGTCTCCTAGATTTTGACCACCCAGGGAGTTCGATAGATAGCTGAGCGACCATCGGGATAGATAGATAGCGTGAAAATGTTGGGTTGGGGTTGCGGGGTTCGCTTAACATTTTTTTCGGGGTGTAGAAGGAAGAAAAGGGATAAAAATCGCTCAAAATACATGAAATATAGGTATATACATAGCTAAAAAGCTGAAAATGGAGAGAAGCACATGAACTACTGATTTTTAAACTGAAAATGGGTAAAAAGTTTGGAAAATAACCGATCTTGCATAAATTAGTGTGAAATTCCCCCAAATCGTTGAGGGTTACTTAAAAAAAATTAATCCTGGATAAATAGCTGAGCGACCTCCGGGATAGATAGCTGGTGCGTTGGGGGGGGGCGGTCCCCAGGGGTCACGAATGGGGGGGTTAGGGGGGGGGGGTACCCCCCCCCCCCAAACCGCCCAGCTATCTATCCATCCCGGAGGTCGATCAGCTATCTGTCTATCCCGGAGGCAAAATTTTGGGCTACTATCTCCTAAACCCCCCCCCCAAATCGCCCAGCTATCTACCTATCTGGAGCGATTTTTGAGAAACTATACCCCAATTTTCTCTCAAAATCACTAATTTTCATACCTTTATATAGATTTTCACCTACAAAATCGTTAGCTCATGTGTCTAACTGCCTATTTTCAGCTATTTTTAGTACTATATGCTCTTATATACCTATTTTGAGCTATTTTACACCTACTTTTAGCGATTTTTCTCCCTTTTCTTCCTTCTACGCCCCGAAAAAGCCTATATATCGAACCACCACACCCCCCCCCCAGAAAAATTTTCAGCTATCTATCCCTCCGGAGGAGCGATTTGCTATCTATCCAACCACTCGGAGGGTCGAAATTCAAGATACCCCTGGCGGTCCCTCTACTGAACCCACTCGGCTGTTCTGGCAGATTACACATTTATTTCTGAGTACACTCGTTCAGCAGTTCATGAATTTTCGTTTGTTGCAGTGTCCACACTCAAATCATGCTTCCAGATCTGACGCATATACGCGTAGTAGAACTGAATTCGTCTATGTTTCAGGATATTGGCACGATGCCAAAATATGAATGGATACGATGGTTGAGCAGTGGGTCAGCGATTCCCGATATGCTAACAACCATGAGAACCATGCATTTTTTGATGAAAACTCAAAAATCACTCAAAAATTCATTCTAAACGTGTAAACTCAGTAAAATCAAATCGACCAAGCAAATCATAACCCAAATTTGTACTCACCATCATTTTTGTTGTTGCATTCCGACGGAAGGTGCAAATTCGAGAGAAATAATTTCGTTTTTCGCTATAATGGCTATTTTTACTCCCAAAAAAGCAAAAATGGGACAGTGAACATGCTTAGATGTCGCATTTGAGCGTTTTCAGGATTTAAAACCAATTTTAACCCAATAAAAATGAGGGTTATGATTATATGTTAGAAATTGTCAGTAAATTATTAATTTGCAATAATGTTAAGTCAATTTTATATTCTCCACTAAGTGAAATGAATGTTGTGGCTTGCGGCAATGAGCTACCCCGGATAGACCGGCAGAATTTTTTCTATTTTTATTTCTATTTTTATTTTAATCGGCAGTCGGAACTTATGTTCCGCCTCAGTCGACGCTCAGCGAAGGGAAACATAAGTCAAACAACACTGATTCGTTTCATGTAAGTCAAGTTTATTAGTAATCTCATCTCATCTTTCATTATTATCACCACAGAAAACCGAGAAAACACCTACATTCCAAAGTGGATTCCAGTAGGACAAAATGAACAAATTATTGAAGAACATGTACTGGATGAATTTAACAATATTCCGACAATTGAAGTATGTGGACTTTTGTGCAAGAAAAGGACTGACTGCACATCAATTGCATTCAATTCTGGTACACTGGTAGGTCTTTGAATTCTACAATTTTGTCTTTAGTCTCAAGCATAATGATCATGTAAATAAGAAAAAATAAAGTGAAATCGACTTGCCTATGAGGTCGCCATGGTTCTAGAATGAATTTTTTTTAGAAAGTATTTTTAATAAAAAAATTGTCTGGTAAGTTGTGCACCGTCGAGCAGCTCCAGACGAAGTGCCTCATCTGGAGCTGCTTGGGGGCTTCAAAGTACCTCGAAGTTGAAACTTGCAACCCCCATGCAGTAGTTGATTGAATTCAACCTTACTGACCGACTAGGCCCAACCTTACCTACCAAACCTAGGGGTGCGCGTGGTTGGCCTGTTGTCTGGTATAGTGATGTAAAAGCGCCGTGGCGCCGGCGCCTGGGGCTAGCGCCAAAGCAAAAAGCTCCATGGCGCTTTTGGCGCTTGGCGCTATCTCGCTCTGGCGCCATTGGCGGTAAGCGCCATTCCCATGAAAAGCGCCATGGCGCTTGGCACCATTTTTCACAGGCGCCATTGACGATTGACGCTGAGCGTCGGATAAGCGCGATGGCGCTTGGCGCCAAAATCCTGGCGCTTTTTGCATCACTAGCAGGCATATTATCTGCAGACAACATTTCTGGAATTTTCACTGCAGCTGGATGAGTGTTTACCAGAGTTGTTAAAAGTACTGAACTTTTTCGAGAGTCAACGTAAATGTAAAATATTTATTTTTTACTCACATGTGAGTACAGAAAACGTAAAGTGTTTATTTTTTACAGTTACTCATAAGCACTGCTGGTTTCATAAAAATTATTTGTATACATATACAAATTGCATAAAAATTGTATAAAAGTTGTATTTTATTTTTATTATATTCATGTTTCATTTTATTTTATTCCAAAATGTCATTAAAAAATAAAATGAATCATTTTCAAAAATTGTACCAAAATTTTTACAAAAAATCGTAATCTTACATGAAAGACCAGAAAAATGTTATCATTAGACCTAAACATGAAAAAATTTACAAGACAAATGTTTTCATAACTTTGCAAAAGTTTCACGCAGTAGGTATTGTTAGCTACCTGCAAGTTTAATGTTGTGATTATTGATAACAATGGTTTGCATTTTCAGTACATGGGCTATTGGAGTGTGCTGGGTGCATCTGTTTTTGTTAAGTGTCAATTGATAGGACAGATGTTATGCAAAGTGTTAATAGTGTATCCAAATCTTATGTTTTTTTTTGTATCCAAAGCTTTTATTTTGTGTCCAAAGCTTTTATTTTGTAACCGAAGCTTGTTTTTGTATCCAAATGTTCACATATGATTTGGATACAAAACATAAGATTTAGATACAAAACGTAAGATTTAGATAAGAGAAACATAAGATTTGGAACAATTGACACATTGCATGACATTTTACATGACATTTGACACTTTACAAGGTTTGAGACTTCCCCCAGTTCCATGAAAAAACAGGTAGAAACTCAGGCAACAAGATATAAATTTTTACAAAAAATGTTTATTTTTATACAATTTTACAAAAATATGAATTTTTATACAATTTTACAAAAATTCAAATTTTTATACAATTTTTGTTTTTATTTTGAATTTTTCCATTTTATATTATTTTATTTTATTCTTCAATTTTCCATTTTATTGTATTTTTATTTTTTCTGAGATTTTGCCAACAGTGCTCATGACTCATGAGTAAACATGAGTAAAATACTTTTGTCACTGAAAAATGTAAAATTACTTTTGAGAAGTTTGCACCACATTTCACTCAAAATCACTAATTTTCTCACTTTTTCACCATCAAATTCACTAATTAATGTGTTTTTGCCTATTTTGATGCTAATTTGTATAAGTTGTCCCTTTTTTAGCGTTTCACTCCTCTTCTCCTTTATGCTTTGAAAAAGCCTATTAAAAAGCCCGTTTGGAATATGTTTTTATGTACTCGCATACTTTCAAAAAGTACGCGAGTAAGTGAGTACCGGTGTTTTTTTCCGGGAGTAAACGTAAATGTATTTATGCAGTACTCGAGTATCCATATTTATCAAGTAAACGTAAATACGTTTTAACAACTATGGAGTTTACTTCCAGATTTGATCACTTTCCACAGGAGTGCAAGTTGCAGCGTTTCGAATACAACGAGGCTGGTGCAGACCATATCCCAGTGAATGTAGGCAAAATAAGTGCACCGGGCTTCACCTTCTATGATGAATTTTGAGGCTTTTGCGATTGTGAATGAACATTGTGTGATACTGATAATAGGCGTTTACAAATCAGTCTTGACTGTAAATATAGGATTAGGGCTCCTAATTAGGGATAAAAGTTCCACAACTTTTCAAGCACGTGACAATGGGCCCACACACACTAGTTGACATCGCAAATTCGCGTCAACTCGATGTCAATTGAATAAAACAAGAAGTTTGTAAAAAGCATCACACTTAACAGGAACAATGAAAATGAAGTGTCATGATGTAAAATTAACTATGCTCTATCAGATAGATAGGTAAGTTGAAATCACAGTATCACTTAAATTCAGTTGACATTTAGTTGACACAAATTCAGTTGACATCCAGTGTGTGGGGCCCCAATAGAAACCAAAAGTATGATATTGTGTGGATTTTGTTTTTCACCATTTTTCAATTTTTATGTCTGTGTTTATTTCTTCTTTTCGCTTAAATTCTTTTTGGCAGTTATCTTGTCTGCACTTTGATTACAATATTGAGACATGTCATTTTTTGCATGCTGGGGACAGTCCCAGACCCTGTGAGTGTAAATTAGTGTCAAATGTCATGAAAATGTCAAGCAAAAAAGAAAACATACTGAACTTTGCATGACAATTGACACTTTACTTTTCTCCTGACAATTGCACTCAACGGGTGAGTATAAATACATCACTGCTTTTTGTTGCAGACACGGAACTTTATTCCAGAGTTAATAACTTTTTCACTCCCTTTTTGTTGGCACAAAAATCAGTGTAAACGTCGCTTTAGCTTTTCGAAGTCTCGCGAAAGCCAATAGGAAAAATTCATTCATTATCATAAAAGTGTGTAACCAAAAATATCAATACCCAAATTAATCATTTCTGAGATTTGCTCTTATGGGTTTTTATATTTATCTACTGGAAAAACATTACACATACAGGGGTGGGCATCTTCAGTTACCGCTGGAAAAACGCGATAGCTTGAGCTACAGTTGAGCTATCACATGGAATTTTAACACAATAGAGTAGACTCCATAGGACACCTATGCTGAAGTTTGCAACCCAAACGGCCACAGTTTGGAGGAGTTGTGGAACACACAGTTTTTAGTGTAATTTTGTGACTTCACTCCCCTTATCTCGGGACTGGGGGACTATTCGAGTAAAAAAAGAATTTGGTAGTAGGCGCGACCACAACATACTCAAAGGGCATCAAAATCGGCCGATGTACGACAGAATGGGACGACACCAACGACCGATGCCCCCCCCCCCCCTCAAATGCCACCCTCGATTTATCCTATGGGTGACGCCAAGTCACAAAATTACACTAAAAACCGTGTGTTCCACAACTCACCCAAAATGTGGCCGTTTGGGTTGCAAACTTCAGAATAGGTGTCCTATGGAGTCTACTCCATTGTGTTAAAATTTCATTCTGATAGCTCAACCGTAGCTCAATCTATCGCATTTTCCCAGCGGTAACTGAAGATGCCCACCCCTGTATTTATAAATAGGTATGTAAAGAAACTCATATGACAAGTAAAATATGGAAAAATCACAGTATATACCAAACCTTTTTAAACATCCTAAAGCGATTTACAGCATTTCCATGTAAATATGACTCATGCAAAACCCCCAATATGATTTTCTCATCTTAGACCAGTTTCGGATACCAGAGGCAGTCCCGAACACCATAAAATGCCACACATATTTGTCATGTAGAATGTAAAACTTCCGGTAAAATATAGTTGGTTTTTACCGTGCATATAACATGATAATTTTACAAATTTTGTCTGACATTCTACATTTTGCATGGAAACTTCACACAGTGCGGGACAGTCCCAGTCAGTAAAACTTCATGTCAAGTGTAAAATGTCAGGTTTACGAATAAAAAGTAAATTGTCTGTAAAATGCAAAACAATTCTGCAACGACAACGAATTTTCTGCAATTTAAAGAAACATGTCGCACACTTTCATTTCTTTGATGCGGGACTGAACCCAGCTGAATAAGTGTTAAAAAGTAAATTTTACGCCAGGGTCCCAGAGTATTTTTCATGGATTTATGTATATTTGTGAAATTCTTATTTGGGTTGGTAAGCGTGTCAGTAAAAGCTCAGACACAAAAATATTTGAAAAAATTCACAACGAATTTCAGAGTCTTCAACTCGGCTACTCGTTCACTGCATCAAATCAAGAATTTAATATTATGAGAAAACATTCCATCAAAAAAATAATGCGTATGAAATATTCTGTGCACAATAGTTTGATTTGTTCGATCTTTTCTCTTGGGACATCGCTTCTGAAAATTCTCATGGTGATGAAATGAGTGCAAAAACAGGAAATTTCAGAAAGACAGAAAATTTCACCAAGGTGCTATCAAATAAAAAAATGAATCTAAGTAACCTTTAAATGTCTCTTCAAATGCAAGTAATGCAGCCCTTCTATCCGTTTTATTCCTATCACCACTAACGATGGCAAAAAAAGATTCAAAAATATTTTTCTTTCACCCCTGGAAAAACACTTAAAAATCGATTTATTTTTTAAAAAATTTGAAAATAGTTTTCGAATTTTTCAGGAAATTCAAGGTGACAAAAAGCTATCTTAAGTTCAGCGTGCTAAATAAAGCGACAATTGATATGCGGTGGGTCTGAAAAAGTCTAATGTAATGAAAAACAACATTCAAAAACATTGAAATGGCATCCGCGGCGGCAGCGGCGGACTCCATCTATTTAGGAATGCACAGAGCCGCCCAAACAATTAGAACCGCGGCGCTCTACTTCCGCGGATAGAGACTCCGGTCCATCAAAAAATCGCTTGCGTGTTTTCCGAGGGGCAGTCACACAAACGTTTTTGGAATGCATTCTGCCCTAGTGAAAATGGTGCAAACTGATCCACATAAATGTTTCTACCATTTGTCATGTTAAAGTGAAGTGAAATTGTCATGTCATGCTTCACTTACAGTGGAATTAAGGTTAAAAGGGGCTCAAAACATGAAAACAGTGTTTTCAGCTTCAAATTCAATCTTTTTCTAAAAAATTCGAAAATTGCCAAAAAAGATTCAAAAATTAAATTCTGAATTCGAAAATTAATTTGGGAAAAAATTCAAAAATTCGAAAATTCATTTTAGAAAAAAACACTTAAAAATTTAAATACTTTTTTCTGGGAGGTTTGCCATCGTTAATCACCACTATTTAAATCAATAAATATCCACATATAAAAACTAAATAAATATCATTTGGCGGAAAGAATGCAACAACACGAAAATACAAACTTAGTCAGTGTCTTCCGAAATTCATGAATATTTCACTGCGAAAATATTGAAACATTTATGTAGGTATGGGCCCCCACACACTGGATGTCAACTGAATTCGTGTCAACTAAATGTCAACTGAATAAGTGATACTGTGATTTTAACTTATCTATCTGATAGAGCATAGTTAATTTCACATCATGACACTTCATTGTTCCTGTTAAGTGTAATGCTTTGACAAACTTATTGTTTTATTCAATTGACACTGAGTTGACGCGAATTTGCGATGTCAACTAGTGTGTGTGGGTCCAATCCAACTTAGAATCAATCATTGTTTTGTTTAATGCTGATAGTTTTTATTTTTGTCAAAAGAAAATCAATAAAAAAGTGGCCGTGGGCACATGTTCAAAGTGAACTTGATTGGGTCACTTTTTAAATTGATACACATGTCCTGGAATACACCGCAGTTCACGCCCTTGAAACCCTGCCGGTGCCCCACTTTTTCTGGCCCCCCTCGAAAAAGGGCACCACACCAGCGCCATTCTGAAAAAAATTGCACCGGCACCAGCAGGGCACCTCTGAAAATGGCGAGGGCACCGCACCAGCACCGTGCTGGTGCCCTTCGGTGCCCCGGTGTTACATCACTATTTGTGACCCGGTCAATGCAGAATACACGTTAAAACAATGTTTGAGTTACGTTAGAACAGGGTTTATACTATCTACACCCTATGTTATTATTTTTTCACCTATTTTCGGCAGATTTATCATTATTTTTAATATACCTTTAGCAAAATTTTAATATATCAGGGCATCTCTTTGAAAATAAACACACATTTGAATGCTGTGAACATTCACACCATCCATTTTTGATTTGATTGCGTTTTGGCTCACTCTGACATGAACCTGCCATTCTATTGGAGACTGAAATACTGTATTTATTCTGATTGAATGGCAAACTTACTGCCCATTTTGAAGAAAACATTCATGTATGAAACACTTTTAACCAGTCGCCATTAGCCTTGCCATTAACCATTATTAAGAATACTACATGCACCCATGATAAAAAGCTGAATCTCAATGCCAAAAATATAGTCATGAGAAACAAACGTCATGAGCATGCACCTGTGCGCAAATGAAACGCTTCCAAGGAAACCCTCGCATTTCATTTGCTGCATACTCATTCCTGTTTCTCATTTAGCCACTGATGCGTTACTTTACCAACATTTAAAAATTCTTTTTATCAGATCACACGGTGAAAGCTTCAGTTTTTTATCAGATCACACGGTGAAAGCTTCAGTCAATGTCAAAATTAGAAATAATACAATTTGAATTATAGAAATTTTACACCCAACTAATATTTGGATACCAGTTTGAGCGGGTCAGGCCTAATTGGCATCTAATCCGCTTGGCATCTGGACCCGGATAGCATGGATTTCTACCTGCTTGGCATCTAGACCTGCTTAGCATCTATCCAATGCTGGATGCCAAGCGGACTGTGGCATAGATGCCAAACAGGCGGGTAGGGCCAGATGCCAAGCGGGCAGGGGGGTCTACATGTCCAGTGTATCATGTGCACAAAAAATATAAATTCAAAATGTGTAAAAATTTCAATGTTTTTCTCAATTATTATTTTCAGATGTCAAGTGTCTCTGGAATTTTTTATTTAAATGCAAATATGAGTACCATTTGAAATGGGGAAGAAGGGTAGATACATGCATGCCATGTAAATTCATAAATACAATTCTTTAGTAACCCTGTAAGAGTGGCTACCAGGATAAATTTTTATCAAGCCATTTTTTGTGGGAATTGCATTTTGGGACACCATGCATGTAAAAAGCCTCAGTGTTAACGGGCAACACTCAAATTGATTGATCATTTTTGGAAACAGCTTTGTAAACTTCCATGTGTATTGGGCCACCCTGTTCAAGTGGCTTTCAACATTGAGTTCCAGCAGTGTTCACATGGAATTTTAACTCATTTACAGGGTGGCCTACATTAGTGGATTCCTAGTTTCCAAGTTTAGTGCATATGGCTAAATTTCAATCAAACACAGTATTTGGATGAACACAACACTAAATATATTGATCAATATTTTATTTCAATTTCACATTTCAAATTGGCTGATTTTGGGAAAATAAAATTAAATATGATCCCAGAAAATCTGTTAAAAATATCTAATTTGACCATCTATTTCTAAGCCACCATGTACACAATATTCAATGCATATCTCACCACACTACCCAGATCAATTTGAGTGTTGCCCCTTAACACTGAGGCTTTTTACATGCATGGTGTCCCAAAACGCAATTCCTACCAAAAAATTGCTTGATAAAAATTTATTCTAGTAGCCACTCTTACAGGGTTACTAAAGAATTGTATGTATGAATTTGCATGGGCATGCATGTATTTATCTACCCTTCTTCCCCAATTCAAACAGTACTCCTATTTGCATTTAAATAAAAAAATTCAGAGACACTTGACATCTGAAAACAATAATTGGGAAAACATTGAAATTTTTACACATTTTTAATTCATATTTTTTTGTGCACATGATACACTGAACTGGATAAACAGGTGTACTCCTAGAAAAATAAGTTGCAGGGTGACAGGTTTAGGAAGTAATATTTCAGCTGTGCAAGTAAAGGTTCAGCATGAATTTTTGAAAAAACAACATTTTTTGTCAGAATTCATTTTGGGACACCATGCATGCACAGGCGCGCAACAGCCCGCCATGAGGCACAGAGGCCATGAGGCCGCCTCGTGGGTGTGTGTGGGGGGGGGGGGGGTTTCAGCCCGCTTGGCATTTACACCCACACGGCATGGAGACCGTATGGCATGTGCAGGCATGTCGCCCGATTGGCATCTATGGGACGATAGATGCCACGCGGGTCTAGATGCCATGCAGGCAGAAATCCATACCACGCGGGTCCAGATGCCATGCAGGTTTAGATGCCGAGCGGTGCAGACTCGTTTGAGCCCGCCTCACCCCCACATATCCTATGTAAATATTTTGAAATAATACCTACTGACCAAGTAAGACCACCCACATGGCAATAAAATGGAAGACAACTATTTTTGCCATTGCCTGCAGTGTTGTCAAAAATCACGCGGCCATAAGAAATTCAATAAACATTAGGTAGTAGAAATTTTTTGGATTTTGGACTGAATACCGAAAATTTTGCAATAGTTAAATTCCAGTAGCCAGAAATTATTTTATATTACATTTAATAACATCGCTACATCATAATCAATGTACAAAAAAAATTGAACGATAATTTAGAAAAATAAAACACAAAAAGCAGCAAAAATGTTTCACTTTGGCACAGGATCAAAGCGGAACAAATTTGCTGTTAAAATACGCGGGATAAAATCGACGTGCGATAAAGGCACAAAATCGGAAAAACCATGCGAAAAGCAATTCATGGAAACTGCAGTTATTTGCAATGATTCAGAGTGTAATAAATGTTGCTTAATGAAAATCAAGCTTCTGTTGATCAAGTCGAATCTCACACGTACTTTTTGACACTATTCTACTCGGCGGACCGCAAAGTATGCGCCCAAAATTATTTATGTCCTGGTCGATAACGAGCGAGCTGAACACTTATGTAGCACTTTCACAAAACAAGAAAAAAAATTTAAAAATAAAAAGGCGGAGTCGCGTACAAACGAGGAATGTTTTTCTGAAATTATTATAATTTGATAAATGATGACGTCATGATGGAGTGTTTCCTTCAGAAAAATGCAAAGCATGTGGTCCGTCGAGTATACCTAAATTTGCCTGTCAAGTGGGAACTTTCGTTCCATGTGAAGCTTGTAATTTCTGGCGACAGCAACACAAAAACAACACATCAGAACATCATAATGGTCCTGCGCACACTAGTTTTCACACGTAATTTGGAAAACTCATAAATGAGCTTTTAACGTGTTTGAATTTTCCACAACGAATCATTTTTAATCTCCGTCAACTACAGTTGACGGGCGCCTCATTGCAGAAAACTCAAATGCGTTCTAAGCTGATTTGTGAGTTTTCGAAATTTCGTGTGAAAACTAGTGTGCGCAGGCACAATACAAAACGACAAAATGACAGTTCAAAACCACACCTACAGACGTGACAATTCACACAAAAAGGCACCCACATTTTTTTGGGAATGTGACGCGAAACGAAACTAGTATATTCTAATTCTAAAGTTCTAATTTTTTTACGAAAAACAGGCCCAAAAAACATAAAAAAATTGCTGGTTCTTAAAACGATTAGCATGCAGACTTAAATATTTTCTCATATTTACAGGTTTCATTTTGGCAGATTTCTTTTTCCACATTACACACAGAAAAAAACGTTCGAACGCAAACTTCAATTGTTTTGAGCCAAAGCAGACAACCATAGACAGAAAAAATGAGATGAAATTTTGAGATTTTTGAAACAAAAAATACAAAACTGCGACAACCAAATGGCACATCCTTGGTATAACTGGCGCACAAACCCTGTATTCATTCATAATTGCACGTGTGAAACCGAAAGGTATACTCGGCGGACAGCACACCTAGTATAGAAACCTACCATATATTTATGAATAAAATCTAGTGATAAATTTCGTAATTAATTTTTCCATAGTAAAAACGAAACATTATGATGAAAAACTGCATAATTTTTGGTTCATTATTCAGATGGGTTATGGTAGATTTTCATACTAAGTGTGATGCCTGCCAAGTATGCAAAATTATGCCTGCGTAAATATCTACGTGTATTTGTAGACGTACAATTGCCGTTTATCCTCGAATAAGTCCCCCTGTTGGCCAGGTGAGGAAAAAATAACTCCTCCCCTTGAACAACCCCCTTCTGAATAACTCCCACTCTGAATATTTGATGTGTATCCACAACGTGTATTTGAAGGAGTCAGATGCTGAAGAACACTAATTTTAGCATGAAAACCTCGTTTTTGTAGTTTGACTGTAACTGTTGAATACCTGGGTTACATGAATTGATGAAATGCATTCACGCAAGGAATAAAATGCAAGTTATGAGGAAAAAATAATTCCCCCCTTTGTTTGAATAAATCCCCCTACAAAACATCTGACGAAATAATAACTCCCTGGGGTCTTATTCGAAAATTCATTTTTGCGAAGATATAATTCTGCGCACACGATTTTGCACACAAAATGATAAAACCACACATACCATGGTTACCGACATTTATCCACTGCAACCAAATTAAAAAAGAAACAAATCGAAAATGTGAAAATAACAAAAACAAACACGGACCGGTTAAGGAGACTATACACATTAAGGCTGGAATGAAGGATGTCCCTTATTTACAAGGAATATAAAGAACAAGTGAGCATATTACGAAATGCTAGTTACTCGAATAATTTCCCCGGGGAATTATTTTTTGTCTCTCTTTTGAGGGGCGGGGGTTTTTCAAGGGCGGAATTACTCAAGGGGGAATTATTCAAAGGGGGGAATTATTCGAGTAAATACGGTGTACATAGTAAAAACAAAGCAATAATGCGACATATTCAGCAAATCAAGATTCAAATTTTCGAACCGAGTAAAACAGGTGAAAATGAAGATCGGCAATTAAACGCGGGTAATTGAAATGGTGCCAAAACACTGGGTCTGCTCCACGCGGACGGCACGTTGACGTATCAAATCTGCGACAGTTCACGAAATGCGAAATTGGTAATCAAAAGTCCGTAAATTACGCAACATGTTTTTTTACAAACACATTCAATAATAGAATTTTTATGATTTATCAGATCGCGTACATTTAAATTTTCTTACGTATTTGCTTGAATACCCCCCCCCTGTAAAACGAGTGAGAAAAACGATTTCCCGTAGAATAATTCGAACCCCCCTTGAAAAATTTCTCATTAAGGCAAATGATTGAAAAAAATTCAGTCCGATTTTAACAAAAATGGCATGTTATTGCGTTAATACAGAATATTTCGTACAATGAGTGGATAGTAGGGTTGGGGAACCGAACCGACCCGAACCGAGAACTATTTTGGAACCGAGAACCGGAACCGAGCTTGAGAACCGAACCGGAACCGAGAACCGGCACTTATACCCGGAACCGAAGTAAATACCCGAAAGAACCGAAATTTTCTAGGATCGCATCTTGGTGCGTGTTCAGAATTGCAAAATTCATCTGTTTGCAAAATGATTGCGCGGGAGCGTGTAATTTCACATAGGTATACTCCAGCGACAGCGACATGACATTACATTGCTTTGATAAATATGATGAAATTTTTTATGTATGTTCGTTTATTCAGATGGGATATGGTAGATTTCATTGTAAGGTGTAATGTCGCTGCAGTATACACATTATCACTGGTAAAGTCGGCAGACGTATCGCCCTACAAACATTTGCGTCAGTCTCTCCATTGGAGAGTGCATGTCGTCATTATTGTGACGCAATATTTAAATGATTGGAATGGATCGGGTCACGTATGAAAGGAACACTGGTGAAATGTAGTACAATTTCACCCAGCTTTATCACACCAGCGTGAGCTTTTTGAATGTCTGAAGTGTGCATCATTTCCACACAGATCACGCTGGTGTGATAAAGTTGGGTGAAATTGTACTACATTTCACCAGTGTTCCATACTCAAAATTTGGAAAGTGTATGTACGCTTACACTTACGCTTTCCAAAAATACCAGTATTTTAACAACTCTGGCTCAAACTCACAAACACACTGTAGGATAGTGAGCGATATACACTACCGTGCAGAATAGTAGAGGCTTTTTGTGCTGCGTGATTAATGTTGCCAGAATTTCAAAATGGTTGATATGCAAAACATTTGGATACTATACATGGGTACCCTGGGGGGTTGACTACACATGCCCGGGATGACCGCCCCTCGAGTTAAAATCTGTGTATATTCCTAGTGGACAAACATATTAACCCAGTTTGTTCATGTTTCAGAATAGTTGAGACTTTTCTTGTTTTGGGCAGTAGCCACCCAGTATCTTACTTTAACGTCTATATCCAATCTCTATGTTCATTTTTTAACAAAATTTTCACCATGAGAACTGCTTGCCTGCATTGCTGAGCTCTGTGTGCAGCAAGAAACATTCTAAGCATGAACAGCATATGGCAATGCATATATGGAAATGTGGCATTTATTTATTTTTGCTGCAGTTTTGAATCCATTGCCAGCAACTCAGAAATGGGGGTAGGCATACTACTGAGTGGGGCTACTTGGTGTGTGAATTTGAGGTTCTGGCTTTGCTCAATTAGGGAGAAGAGTTGGCCCAACTGTGAATGAGTAATGTGCAATTATTTTGGATGGAATGAAGATGGAAGTTTGTAAGTGCTATAACTTTTGATTGGAAAGAGATATTGAAAAAACGTTTTTGTCATATTAATTCTCTCTGTCTAAAGTATGTTATAGACTGTTCAATAACAAAATTTTCATGCTGCAAACCCTAGTAAAAAAAGCATAAAATATTTAGACACAATTGAAAACTTTGAAGTGCCATAACTTTTGATTGGAAAGAGATATTGAACTCGTTTTTGTTTTAAATGAATCCTCATTATCTAAAGTATATGATAGCATGTTCAAAAAAACTAATTTTTCATGTTAAAAAACTGGGTCAAATTGACATACGGAGTTTAGACATCACTAAACAGACAACAAAAATAGAATCTGCAGGTAATCCCGTCATTTTAAGTGTTGAATCATTCAAATCAGCCCAGAAATGGTTGAGTTATTAAGCTTCAAAGACGCTCATCCAGATTGCCCATTTTCTGTATATTTATTGACCATCATTTTATAGACCCCCCTTATCTCGGGCCTGGGGGATTATTTGAGCAAACATAAATTTTTCGTAGGAGCCCCAGCATCAAACCCTGACATACTCAAATGGCATCAAAATTGGGCAAGGGACAAGAAATTGGGAAGCAAAAAAGTGTGGTGGACCCCCAGCCTACTGTTTCTCTATGTGTGAAAAGTCTCAAGTATTCTGCACGGTAGTGTATTTCTTTTCTGCATTGAAATGCATACACCTGACTGCAATATC
This sequence comes from Sphaerolaimus hirsutus, assembly GCA_964036195.1. Classification (NCBI taxonomy): domain Eukaryota; kingdom Metazoa; phylum Nematoda; class Chromadorea; order Monhysterida; family Sphaerolaimidae; genus Sphaerolaimus; species Sphaerolaimus hirsutus. The sequence continues at coordinate 98,814 of CAXIWS010000473.1, forward strand.
GGTGGTGTCCACTTTTTGTTGGCTTTAGCCATTTTTTATGAGATATACATGGTTATATAGTTAGTGATAGCCTTTTTTTCACATTTAAAGTGGATTTCGCAATTTTGGCTGGCTGCCAAGTTCTCATATGGGGACTCTTCCATTGGAACGGAGCCAACGAATGAAAAATTAACAAAGACGGTAAAAAGGTCATTTAAACAGTCAAATTTTTTCGCATGCAACGGGCAACGTTGAAACGGGCGGCGTGCACGCACGGACACGGCGAAGCGTCCATTTCTCTTTTAATATTTTTTTCTGTTTTCAATTCCGAGCGTCCGGGTGGGACCCAAGTTTTGTGTTCACTCTATTCGCGAGCGAATTCTAACTCTCCGATTTTGTAGGGTAAAATGTCCGCCGACTTTAGTAGTTTTCATTAATGATTTTGTGGCAGTTTTAAGTGTAGTTGGCAAAAGTTATTTATGTTTGACTCAAAATAATACGCGTACTCACTCGCGTACTACATAAATACATTTACATTTCTTCCAGAAAAAAATACCAGTACTCATTTACTCGTGTACTTTTTGAAAGTACGCGAGTACAGAAAACGTATATGTTTGCTTTTACACTTTTTTAAATACCAGTATTATTATAACAACTCTGATTTATGCATTCTACCATGAAATAATAAGCTGTGATATGCTCCTGAAATATCCAACCAATGTACTTACACATGTAAACTTGTGTATATTGTTTTTCTGTTGTTCAGCCGATTATTACCCGATACCCGGGTTTTTATTACCCGGAACCAAAATTTTGATCATTTTAGAACCGAAAGAACCTAACCGGAACCGAGTTTAAGAACCGAACCGAGAACCGGAACCGAAAATTGTCAGGAACCGAGAACCGATACCCGAACCGAAATCTTTTGGAACCGAGAACCGGAACCGAAAATTTTGAAAATTCCCAACCCTAGTGGATAGAAACATGCTTGAAAAATTTGACGAAATAATAATCTCCCATTGGATAGCCCCCCCCCCGAAAAAAGTCAAACGAAATAATAATTCCCTAGGAGAATTATTCAAGCAAATACGGTAAATTTACAATCTTATCTAGACATGGAAACCATCATCTGAAACGAAATTGAAACAACGTACCGAGTAAAATATAAAACTTCTTGGCGGCAACTTTTCTCGTCTCCGTTTGGCTAGATGCCAAGTGCTCGAATGTCAATTCAGCGTCCTCTTCCTGGCATTCGGCCAACTTTGAATTGATTTCATCCAATAATTCGTCATTTGCCAGCGGCACCCTGAGAGAAACACGCGGCTTCAAACACACCAAAAAATGGGTTCGTGAAGTGTGTGGAAGTGCGCTCTGTGAAGACACTTCCACTCACTTCCACACACTTCACGAAGTTTTCTGTGAAGTGCCTTCCACTCACTTCACCTAGCTTCACAAAGACCGAAATTCGTGAAGTGCACTTCACGAACCTTTGCATGGTTCGTGAAGTGCCGTGAAGTATCTGGGATGCAGTGAAGTGTCTTCACGCTGACATTGCGCGTCTGCGTGAAGACACTTCAGGACGCTTCACCGCACATCACACAGCCATTTTTTGCTGTGAAAGGTAAAATGTGCAAGACGTAGGGCCCAGACACACTTAGGGTTGGCCGATGTTTTTTTAAACGTTTTAAAAAAACGTTATTTTATAAAAAAACATGACGTCCGAAATGTTGTTTTTTTTTTAAAAAACATCGGCCGAAATTTTTAGTACTAAGCACTAGGTGTTTTGCAAAATTTTTGTACGCAAGCGCGCAATTTTACACACAAATTGACATTGGTGGTTGTTTTCATTGGTGTTGTGGCATTTTTAGTATCAAAGTATCCATTTCTGTGTGCTACCATGGGTTAATAAGCCGTCATATGTTGCTGTACTATATAATATTGAGGTAATGTGCTTCCATGTACCTCCACAGTGTGTAACTTCACTCCCAAAGTAACAACCTCCTTTTATAACCTTGTTTGATCACTATTCCGTGCCAAACTTTACCTGAAGTCACAAACATTCGACTATAAGGCAATATACGAATGATATGTCGACGAAAAATGGATATTTTTGACACAAATCACCACTTATAATGCCATCCCATGGCTCCACAGCCATTATATGGTCATATATTTATAACATCACACAGTATTGCCACTGTCTGATATACCTATATAAACACCTTCCCAGACAAGTTCACCACCCATTTTTTTATTTCACTTCGAATGCAATATCTCCGTCCATGGGGGTGTTATAAAGCTGAAACTTTGTATATATTACGTTGTAAGACCCCTTACTCCCCAACAATGGGGGGAGGTGCGGCGAATCACTACAGGGTGGGTTAGGGTTCAAACGATATGACTTTTCGATATCGATATTCGATATTCGATATTTTTTTCTGAAACTCGATATTCGATATCGATACGATATGGAACCTCGATATCGATATTCGATATTCGATATTAAAAAATGGTCGATATTCGATATTTCGATATTTTCGATATTCGATATTGCGATTTGCTTTTGGTATAGCAAGGCATATTTCAAGTGACATATTGTGTTTTCATGTGGTTGCACGCATGGTTAATCATCTCTTTAGTTAAATGTGAATGGTACAAGTGATTTTAACAAGGTTTACATCACTCAAAAGTAGAACATGTAGAAAAAAACATGATGAATCAATGTGTATCAGACAAATAACAATTGGTAGATACTACAGTTCATACTGATAACCTGATTGCTGAGGGCATGTTGCAAAAAATAGAATATCAGCATTTTCTGGCTT